>VMDR010001545.1:0-106126 GCA_007922815.1 Macrotus californicus | reverse complement strand
ATTTGTGTAACTGTTCAATTAGGAGGGTAATCGTTGGGACAGAGATCTTAATGAGCTTTTAGTGTCGTGATGCTTCACGGCTGCAGTTTTTTTTTTTTTTGGTTATTGTTATTAAGCTTTCATACTGGCTTTTTCCTCTCTGCAGTCCAATTATACAGTTCTCCCTTCAGACAGGTTGAAATTCAAGGCTGAGTCTTTGTATGTTGGACACTGTGCATCAAAGATGGGCTGTTGTTCCCGCGTCAACTTCCTGATTAGTGTGTAAATTGTTGCTGGGATCTACCTGTGGTCAATATAACCCTGGGAATGGCAGGATCACAGGGCCGATCTTTTGCAACCGAGAACAGAAAGATTCAGAAAGATGAAGCGATCTGCCTGCTATGACACAGAGAGTGAGTGACACAGCCGGCTGGCACCCAGGCATCCTGACTCTCAGGGGCAAAATAATCAAAACACTTGTACATGTCACTGCAATGTCACCCTAACACTGTGTCATCATGTGCAGCAACCCAATTGGGTAATTTGTGTAAAAGAAAATTCCTTCCCCAAGACATAATTTTGTTGGTCTTAACTAAATAGGAACTTGACTTAATTTTTCTTTGCCATTCCTTGGTTAGACTTGGGTACAGTGAAAGATGCTGATTGCATTGTGTGTTACACGAAGGGAACAGTATTCAAACGTCCTGATTTAAGCAAACCTGGCCTGTAAAACCTGTATCCTTGAAACCTCACCAGTGGGGATGATGGTGTTTTGCTTGTTTTTTTGCTTTAGGAAAAGATTCCCCACCTCCTCAGTTTCCTCATATGTAAAATCGGCATAGCAATGGCACCTCCCTTACAGGACTGTTGGGAAGACTGGATGAAATAATACAGTCGAACTGTTTAGCATACTATTTGGCAAACGGTTAATCTCAATCAGTGCTGGCTGCTTTTGTTCTTATTCTTTTGATTATCACAAAGGGATGGCCAGAGACTCTGTATGCCAACCAGTCAGAAGCATTTTTGTATTTGTAGGAGGAGGTGGAGAGGATTGGGTGGCATGCTGGGGTAGTTAGTATTTGCAAATATTTTGAGACGAGTAAAAAGAAAGAGAAAATTAATGCCAGAGCTTGTGAAAATGAATACCAAACAATATTCTATTATAGATTAATAATGCAATTCATGTATGATATGTTATTGAGTGCTTGAAGAATGAATTGCCCTCAAATATTCTCTTCAAAATCCATTTACTGCCCAAGATAAATTTAAGGGTAGTGTTGCATTTTGAAAAATGTTATTTTATTCACCATAATTTTTCATGGTTCCAATGGGGACTTGGTGACAGCCCAACACAGCAAATGTCCTTCATATTGCCATCCTTTCTTTTCTTTAAAGCTGAATTGTCCTGGGACCACTCAAAATGTGATTTATTTGTCCCTGGGCCAGTAGAAGGTTCCATGTAGGTGAAAATGGATGTTTGGTTAGTTGAAGAGAAATGGAAATGAGACCCACAGGCTGACTTATTCGGGGAAAAGAGGTAAGTAACCTAGGAACATTAGATCACTCTACATTCTGATTACATGGAGTTCTGGGTGACTCATGTCCCTTAGAGATACACATGGACTTACATGTGATCTATCAGGAAGAAGGAAGGCAGGAGCGCACCAAGGAGAATGAGCAGGTTTTCAGCATCGCAGGGCTAGGCCTCATGCTATATGCTTTGTGTATATACACACTCACATAGTAACCGCGACAATCCAGTGAAGCTAGGTTCACTGAGAACAGAAAGTGTGTTCCAAGTCATAGAGCACAAAGTACCACCAACACTGGGTTTGTCTCAAGTTTGGGTTGGTTCAAAAGGACCGTGGCATTGCCAGCACCGCAGAGACATTTTGCTTTGTCTCATCTCCTTTGGGGAAAAGTATTAGGTATCCACTTTCACAAAGAAGTCGATGTGGGAGGGCAGTACGAGGCTAGAGAAATGCAAGATAAAAATGAATGAAGGTATCTTGAAATCATTGTTCTCCCATTGCCTGATCCAGTGCTCCTAGCTCTTAAGGATGCAGTAGGAAGAGGTCAGACAGATTGGATGGACCACCATGGATGGGTAGGGCTGGCTGTCAGGGAAACTAGGTTCCAGCCTAGTCTGTAAATCTGACTATCTGCAACCTGGCCCTTTGTACGTACGTCCTTGCACCTCTGTTTCCTCATCTATCAAATGAGGAGGTTGAACTAGATGACTTCCAAGGTCTATTTCAGGTTGAACATTCCATTATTCTATTATCTCTGTGCTTTTATAAGTAGAAGCATGTAGCCCTGGGCTTATTAATGTTAACTGGGGCAAACAAGTGAAATTACTTTGTGAAAATAGAGCTGTGGTTGTTGCTTGGAGCCAAATCTGCCTGATGAGACTTACTCTAAGCACTGGTGATGGGATTGCTCGTGGCTTCTTGGCCAGAGCCCACAAACTTCCGGCAGTTGCACTTTCTAATTGGTGCCAATAGTGTCTTCCACGGACACATGAAACTGAGGCACAGCATGTTTAAGTGAAAGGAATAAGTAAAACCAGGCATGCTCAGCCCCACTCATCTTTCTTCCATCTCCTTCCTATTGCTGGCTCAGTCCAGCTCAGTCCAAAGGCCAACTCTTCCTAGAAATAGCCCCTATAAGCCTCAGCCTACAATGATGGATTTTTCCCCCAAACCTCAGAAAAGTTCCTGCTCTCTATACTCTTATCTATAGTTTGGGATGCAAGCATGTTTATATGTTTTCACATCTGAGACGTATAATGAAGACCCTTTGTGGCAGGAGCAATGTTTTATGTTTTGGGGGTATAGATGGAAGGCCATGGGCTACATATGTGGCCTACACCTCCATGTTTGTCAAGTTTATTTTAATGCTCTGCTCTAACACAAGACGCTGCAAAAATAAGTACACAAAGTGTATTTAATGTGTATCCTATGCAGGGGTGTCAAACTCATTTTCACTGGGGGCCACATCAGCCTCGGGGTTGCCTTCAAAGGGCCGAATGTAATCTTAGGACTGTATAAATGTAACTAACTATTCCTTAACTAGGGGCAAGGAGCTCAGCACTGCTGCTAGGTAGGAACAAGGTGCCAGACTGGATAAAACAAGGTGGGGGGCTGGATTCAGCCCTTGGGCCTTGTGTTTGCCACCTGTGGCTTAGGGATTTCACCGAGACTGCAGCTGAGTCAGTCTCTCCATGTTCCCTGTACAAAGTCCTAAGAGAGACATTTCTTCCACATTTAATTTCAGAAATATAGCGACCCCATTTTGATGATCCTTTTGTTAATAAGAATTGTGAATTAACAATGTCTGACCTCTCACTTTGGCTGCCAGGAAGCCCAGGTCAAATATAAAATGAATTGATATAATTTTTCCTGTTCCAAAGGATCTGTCTACTTTTAATTTGTTCATAACAGTTTTCGATTTTATCTATGCTTTTTCAGATATTGATATTTTGCCACTGTTGAATACCAGATGTGTCTTTTTAATTTGTCCTATTTCTTAAAATGAGATAAAATATAAGTAAATACATAAATAAAACGCATTATATTTCTTTGAATCTAAAATGCCTGGCATCGTGCCTGAAATTTACCAAATGTTCAGTAAATACCTACTGCTTGACTCATGAGGAAACATATTTCACGTTATACAGAAGCACTTTCCGTATAAGAGTCAGAGCTGCTTCGTGAAGACCTGCGCAGTCCCTGTCTCCGGGGGCATCTGTGAATATACTGAACAAGCACTTTGGCCAACTTAGCCTCAGTTTCTTTAAGTATAGAATGGGAGTGAGAATATCTCCCTCTGAGGTTGTTGTGAATAGTCTGTGAGTCGGTGCAGGACAAACAGTTAAGCCCTTTACCTGCTGCCTTGTGCATATGAACAGCATTTGAAAAAAGTAGCTATCATCATTAAAGGGGCCTCATGCATTGAAAGCTGTGTTATTAGCTTAATACACATCCAGACCTGACTGTTGGGTCAGCAAGCTCTCAATCATCAGAAGGATCAAAGACTTGGAGTCACGGACCAAACCTGCTTGTGTGGCTACTTGAGGGGCATTTCAACAGCAGATGAGGGGCTGGATGAGGGACCAATTAGGCTTCCTCTCAAACCCAAAGTTCAGGAGACATGGGTTTCAGATCCATTTCACCAGAGGTAGCATAAGGGTATTGGGGGGAAAATGAAAGGATTCTAATGTCATTTTCTTAGGCGTTCTCTCTTCTTTCATGTGTACATTTCATTCGGGACCTTATCAATTGGATATTAAAATACTTTCCAGGGAAAAAAGGCCCGGGAAGAGGAGAGTAGAGGAAATGTCGGAGAGCACTTCATGCCTTGCTATCAACCCGTAAGCACAGAGCTGCTCTCTCCATGGCTCGCTAAACACAGGGTGGCAGCCTGATTACTTCCCCTAAGGCACGGACAGCACACTGCAGATGGCGAGGCTGCCTGGAACGTATGCCGAACGTGACGGACGCTCGGTTTCATCCCTGTCAACCTCACACCCAATCGCTCTGTTATGCACCCCCGTTACTTTCTCGTATTTTGATGGTGGTGTCCTGCAGAAAAGATGCTACATCTAAACAAAAAGAACACATCAGCTCCCTACTTTTTGTCTAGAATGACCATAGAACGGCAAGTCACCCTGCAACCACCCTAACTTTCCACTGACCTTTGTCTGAGGAAATGGGGCAGAATTCACAGGTGGGAAGTTCTCCAAAGATAGAGAGGCCATAAATTGATTTCATGACTTTAAAGATAACTTTTTTCCCCCCATGAAAATCCCAAAAGGGGCATTTGTTACAGAGGTTGAGACTACAGGTGGCACCCCAGGTAGTCCACAATGTAGGCAGCCTGGGTGCACCTGTGTCTAGGTGGAAAAGAAATGGCAGTCTCAGCAATGAAGGACAGGTGTCAACTTAACACTTCTGGGTCAGTCAACACTTTGGTTGGAAAGAGGATTGACAATTTCTTGTTGGTAGAGCCTCTTGAAATGTGAGTGGGCAGGTGGCAGGTCTGGTGGCAAGCAGTGTCTAGCATGTGGCTGGTCACATAATGGGTGCTATAAACATTTGTTAGAAGTTTCAATGTGCTGCCCCTGTCCCCAGGTCAGGGTTCTCACAAAGCTCCTACATAGGAGCCTCTCCAGCCTTGGGTCAGGGTGCAGAGGTGGGGGGAGGGCATTAAAAGGCAAGTAGGCAATTATAGCTTTGTCTCTCCTTGGAGAACCATTAAATAGATAAGAAATGGTATAAGCTGCTCGCCCAAGCAGAAAGCTGGCCCTGACACCGTGCCATCCTCCCCCGGTCCCTCTGGCTTTTTAGTGTGTCACCTTTCCTCTTCCCTCCATGCTCCCTATCCTGCATCCCAGAGAGAGCAGGCAATTCAGCTAGGATACAGTGCTCAACTTCGGATTCACAGCAATGTCAAGAAAAAGCGTCTGGGATTCTTTTGCTTCTTTGGGTTCATGTTTATCTTTTCTCACTCACTGCAGAAAGCTCATCGCGGTTGATCAGACCAAAGAAAAGCTCTTTTGCAACGATGGCATTAGAATTCAATCAGTCATCTAGCTAAGACCACTTCTTAGTCATGATTTCACTCAGCAGGTGGTAAGTGAGGCTAGGGTTACAGTGTCATCAGCTGCATAACTGGCTACAGAAACCAGGTACATTTTATTGAGATACTTATTGAACTGATGGTACATGCCTCATGCTAAGTACAGCATGCTAAGCACTGTGGGGACATACAAAGGTGAACTGAACATAAATCCTGTGCTAAGATTCATTGTACAAAATGAGGAGGCATTAGATGCCTACTGGTATAACTTAGAGAGTGAGAAGTGAATCTAAGAGCCACAGGCAGAGATTTAGGGCATTCAAGCAGGGGCGAATGTCTTCTTCCTCCAAGCTTACACGGAAGAGACGGCTCATATGCTGGGCTGCATAAGAACAGCCTGAACCTGAGGGGGTGGTAGGCAGTGGCAGTGGCTGGCAGCAATGACAGAGCAGAGCAGCGTCCTTAGCAGCAAATGTCTATGTCCTAAAGGCTAAGAAGACACTCCACTGAAGGCACAAGGTAGTCAGTTTATGACTGTACCTGATGATGCTCAAATACTTTGGATAGGAACCTGCTTGTTGTCACAAAAGCATGCTGCCTGGGCATGGCCTGAGTTTTCCACCTCCTCACCGAGCATTCTGGTTTTCAATGGTGAACATGCGCATACGCCAGCCAGCTCAATCTTCACCCTCATCAGTCACAGATGGGCCACTCAGAGAGGTGAATCACTGTCCTTATGCAGAATCAGAGCATGCCTCCTTCTGGCCCTACTGAGAGAGAAGTTGTAATCATATTGTTCTTTTCCAAGACAATGAATGTGATCTTTTGCCAAAAAGTATTTTTAAATTAACTTCTTAGCTCTTTCAGTTATACCGCTAGTCCTGCTCTGAAGGCACAACATGGACGTCTGGTTTGCCAGGGAATTCAAGCTGGGGAGGTTCCGCTACTCTGTGAAAACACAGCCAGGTCTTCTTTTATCCAAAGTGGAAACTTCTGGAAATAGTACATCAGAACAAGCGTAGGAAGTGGTCATTTGAATGGACTTTAGTGCATAATAGCGCAGGTCTAGGAGAGATTCAGGCACGGAAGTCTTGTATACTTTCCCAAATTGCATTCCTTCTACAGATCAAAGTTTTTTTCCCCCAAACCACACCAAAGAACACATTTGGAAGCTAAACTCTTCAAGGCACTTAAGAAGTGTTTGGTAACTTTCCTGTTAAACTTGGAGTTCGGCTTACAAGCCCAAGGTGTATGAAGTAACGACCTTCATCGCACCCCTGCCCAGCAAAGAAAGCGTGGCTCATGGAACCAGGGAACTATCGGCTACATCTCCATGAGGTTTGAACTGTTTTATGAGCACTATGCTTCAAGAGGTCGTGGCCAGCCAGAGTACGCATAATTCCACTCATCAAATAAATATTGCCAAGTCAGATTTTGACTCATCCAATTCTTTTCTCCCTGTTAAAACCATTCCGCCTGGGAGAATTGATGAGGGGAATGTTGTACCTATGTTCCAAACGCTGGCTGGCTTTTTCACTTCAAAAGGAAAACCTTTCCCTCTTACAGAAATGTCTCTCTCCTTTGCAGTCTCACCAGGTTCAAAGCCTTTTATGCAGAGTAGTCAGTTTCCGTATACTACAGTCACGCATAATTATAAGTTTTAAGGATGCAAGGCAGTAAATAAATACAGAAATGCAACGTGAACAGAAAGGGGACATCAATGCAAAAACTGATGAAATCCAAATCAAGTCTGGACTTTAGTTAATAGTAATGTGCCAATATTAATTTCTGAATATTGACCAATGAATCACAGTTATATAAGACGTTAACATTAGGGAAAACTGGGTGAAAGGTATACAGGAATTCTCTGCATTATCTTTGCAATTCTCTAAAAACTAAACTTATTCCAAAATAAAGAGTTTACTGAAAAAAGGTAGGAACAAACTTAAGCATCAGAGGGCGACTCACTAGAGTGCTCTAAGGAAACGTCCGTAGAAGAAAGCGAGTCAAGCGTAGCAGAGACAGCATAGTCTAGGAGGTAGGAGCCAAGGTCTGCACGCAATCAAAGCCATGGCCTCGGATCAGTCACCTGACTACAGTGAACCTCCTGTAGAATGGGCATCTACCTGCAAGGGGCTCTGCATCTCTCACGTGGGCATTATAGGACCCCATACAATGATGCCTCAGAGAATTCACCAAGAACCTAAAAGCACAAAACACTTGAAAGGCTGCCTGAACAAGCCACTGGGTATCTTGATAACATACAGAGACATGGTCTAAGGGGAAACACAGAGCAGGTACAGTTTGGTTGCAATGCTGGAAGCTGGTAGCAGGGAAAATTTTTCAAATGGTGCCTGAGAAAAGACATTAGGACAACTTCAAGGTCCACAGTGGGGATTCAGTGACCAAGTGCAAAACAGGGTAGTGACAGCAGCAAAGCTTGTCCTAAGCATCTCCTGGAAGCTCTGGGATTCCAGAGTGGAATCGCCTCAATTTCTAGTGATTGAGGAGGGGGGTTCATTCATAGACAGAGTTCATTCATCATACTTGTTGAACTGTCATTCCAACTGGTTAGTTCTCTCTTATCACAGAACATCTGCTCACTCTTTCATGGTTCTCCAGCACCTAGACAATCAGATTCAATGCTTAGCATGGCACACAGAGCCTTTACCTCTTGTACTGTTCTCCTCACACTCAGTCATTCTCACCTACTTGCTGTTTCTCGTGTGCAAATAGTGTTCCATGCTACATGCCCTTGACCTGCTCTTCCTATTCCCTAGAATGCCTTTTTATATCTTTCTCCCCAGATAATCCTTATTGATCTTTTCTTTCCTTATCCTTTATTTATGGCCTCTCACCTTTCCCCATTTTCCTTTTTCCTGGTTTTCAGGCTTTACATCAAGTGTCAAGCCTTCAAAGTTTCTTCTCTGATCTCTCCCCTCTCCCAGCCTCCGCTGGTACTACCCACTAATCTATAATCAGATGGCTCACCCAATATTCTGTCTGTCTGACTCCCTAACACCCCCCCCACACCAAATTGTGGTCTTTCATGGGTGAAGGCTCTGTGTGCACATGAGTGGGCAGGCGTGCTTCCCAGCATTCTAATCATTTAGCCAAGTATTCAGCACGAACTAGGCTTTAGGAATATATGAATCAATGAATAAAATGGTTACGCCACTAAGATCTATTCTGGGAGTGTGCATGTGCTTCTAAGGTCGGCAGTACACATGGCATTAAACACTAAGTGTTATTTCTACCGGACCAATTTTCAAACACAGCCCTTAGGAGTAGCAGTGAGCTCACACTCCCCAGCAGGACTAACAGTACACACAGAGCGTTTTGCAGAATGACATAATGAGAATGACAACGTTTTATGACTAAGTACCAGATAATGAAAGAGAATTAATTAATTCACTACGAAGATAAATGACTGTAAGAACTTAGGGGAAAAAAAGCTGCCATAGCTATTATGCTTCTAAGTTTGTTCTGGAATATAAAGTACCTTCCACTGAATAACTCCCACCTCCAATTAGCTGCATTAGCTATCATAAATTAGGATACAACTAAAGATACTGAGCTGCCATTTTAAACCTCCCCAAATAATACATTCTAGAGCAAAAAAACTACAAATTTTGTAGGTAACTGACGAGTGTACACAATACCAGGGAATTTATCTTTTGCATATTAATTCACCAGAGAAGGGGCAAATACAGAATGCAAAGCAGTCTGTCTATCCTTCTAGGCATATTTTCCAATTAGCTTTATAGAGACACCACCTTAAACAAATAAACTAGTTTCCAGTATCAATATTAATTTTAGCAAGTCAAGGTATCAGGTTCTGAAGTGGGTGGGGAGAAAAACCTAAACCAACTGTTTATTTTACATCTAAAATCCCTCCCCACAGCCTGTGGTAAATGCTCAGGAAAATTGATAAAATCTCATTTTATGAGTTCACTGCTCATAAAATTTATATATGTGAACATTAAATTTTATAGGTTTTTGGGGGATAACTTATACTAAAAATCTGCTTATTTGCCGACAGAAACTATGTCTATGATGGCATAGGTGAAGAAGTTACAAACAAGAAATTTTATCTCATTAATTTTTTCCAAAACTATGTATCAAACGCCTGCCATGTAGCAAGCATTGTTGCAGGGGCTGGGAATATAGCGGTACACGTGATAAAGGTTCCAGCAGGAAAGCCCTACATCCTGGCTTAGGGGTCAGCACATTTCTTCTGTGAAGTGTCTGGCTTTGCACCTAGACTGTCTTTTGCAATTCTCAACCTTGCCACTGTAATACAAAAGCAGCCACAGACAATATGTAAAGGAATGAATGTGGCTGTATTCCCATAAAACTTTATCCATATCAACAGGCAGGGGGCTGGATTTGGCCTGCAGGGCACAGCTGGTCAACTTGTGTTAGAGCCTATAAAACTTCTCCTGGAGCACTGAAACGAGGTAGCAGGGTTACCGAATTTATGCAGTGTGTTATAGGATTACAGAGGTTTACATCTGAAAGGGACATTCACATGTTTTAACCTTACTTTCCCCTCATGTGGTAGCATTGTGGTGACCAGTGTGGCCTTTTGGGTCAGCCTTCAAATCCTGCCAGTGTTCAAATCCCGCCTCTTCCACTCACATGGGGGATTTGGGGCATTTAATCTCTCGGGGCCTCATTTTGCTCACTGATAAAAGGAAGACAATGATAATACCTCTATCTCAGGAGGCTCTTGAGATAATCCAGGTAAACATCAGGGCACAAGACTCACAGGAAACTCACAACAAATGTTAGCTGTTCATCACAACGACGATGACGATGATGATGCTAATGACAAAAACAGTGAGGCTCAGGGAGGTGACATGACTTGCAGAGGGTCCCATAGCTATGGCATATCAGATCCCCAATGGGAAGCCAGGCACTGCACCTCCCAAGTCAAGGTCCTATGAAACCACAGGATCCACAGGTAATAAATATTGGACATGTTTACCGATGGCAGAAGGACTCACTCAGTTTAAGTCTCCAGGGAATCTTAGGTCTGCCCTGTGATGGATGGAGAGGGCTTGGGGAAAATAGGCCTACCCCAAACTTCTGTTAGAAATGTGTGTGCTGTTGTACCATCAATATGCCCAGCAATGAGGCTACCAATGGATATTACCTGTGAGAAGAATACAGTCATTTGAAGAATAACTTCTGCAGGAGAAGCCTGAGCTGGATAGGAGAATTCAACCCCTCCATGCATGAATAAAGCCAGGCCTTCAGTGGAATCACTCTGAACCAGAACACCCGCATGAGGTTAAACATTCTGGCTTCTTCCACCTGGTGGCATGCTCCAGGAGACCACCCAGTGAGCCCATCAAAATATTATTTTTCATGGTAATTATCTTCAACGGTTTGCTTGTTTCCCTTAAGGATCAGGTTCTCCAGAGACTCCTTTGAAGACCAGAGTGGTTCGGGGTATTTAATGTAAGTTATCCTCAGCGAAAGAGGAAGACCAGAGCTGGGAGAGCCAAAGGCTTCCTACCACCCCACCCTGCTGAAGGCCTGCGTATTTCTACTGTTCCGAGCAAACCAAGCTAGAGCAGCACCAATGTTCTCTCAAGGAACTTTAAGCTCATTAATGGTGAACGCGACAGCTAGAGTGCAGACAATTAACTTCCTGAGGCTGGTCCAAAAAATAGTGTTTTTTTTTAGGTTGGTGCTTTCTGGGCTCTATCATTTGTGGGTTCTGACAGGAAGTGGGAGGACTAGAAGACCACCACACTGTCTGAGTCGGTAGAATTATTCTTTTGACAAAGGGTTTTGCTGACTGGAGACATCTGGGTCATACTGGGCTTGAATTCAACACTGAGGTCTCTTTTCCCAAGCCAAAGACAATGTTTTCCTTGGAAGTCCTGTACCTCACAGCACTGGTGCTCATACACACCATGGCCTCACCCATTTTTAAAACCTGTGTTACCAGAACCAGGTGATGTGAGGGCCACGGGACTTCAGTCCACTTATAACACAATGTGTTGAACTTGTTGAGATCTTTGTTGACTTTCTTTTCTGAAATCACTTGGGAGATTTGCAAATCACCCCTTCTAGGAAGTTTTCAAAGTGTGACTTCCTATTCCTTTGTTTAATGTATCTGAATGGGACATCTTCTGTGCCTGAGAATTGTAAGTCATATGATGTCACAAACATGCAGTTCTTTCCTCAAAGACCAGTGGGACTAACAGGCACCTTGTCACTGTTCAACATGCTGAGTGCTATTACCGAGGCATTTACGACTCTGGGGATATTGGTAAAGACCTTTTAGAAGAAATGACTTCTGAATCCAAGGGTGAAAAATAGTTCACCAAGGCAAGGAAATGGGCAGGCACACACAAGCTCAGCATGTACCAGTGCAAATACAGACAGATTCGAAAACATCTTGGGACCTTACGTGATCTCATTAACACTGAAAGCTTGTGTTTTCTTCGCTTTCTTCAGAGTGGTACGCCCTTATCCTTCTCTTGTATCCCTGTCTCCTCAGGGCCTAACGTACTGCCTAACATTTTGTAAGAATATAATAGTGATGTTGAATGAATGAATGAATGAATGAATGGGTGTTCTTATGCCTTTTCTTTTGGTAAGCATTTCTCCCAGTGTAATAGCAAGTTCTCTGGAGATAGGAAGTGGGACTCTTTGATGCGACACTAAGTTATCTAGTTGATTTCATTAGTGAGAGGCCACAACAACAAGCATTAGACAAAGATTCCAAGACAATTCAATGAAAAAGAATAGTCTTTTCAACAAATGATTTTGAGACAGAGTATCCATGTGCAAAAGAATTAAACTGGGCCCTTATCTTACAATGCATACAAAAATTACCTTGAAATGAATCACAGACCTAAATGTAAGAGTGAGGTTTTCTTAGTAGAAAACCTAGGAATAATTCTTTGTGACTTTGGATTTGGCAATGCTTTCTCAGATTTGACACCAAAAGTACAAATGGCAAAGAAAAAATAGATAACTTGAACTTTATCGAAATTAAAAACATGCTTCAAATGATATCATCAAGAGAGTAAAAGCAACTCATAGAATGAAAGAAAAGTTTGGCAAGTCACTTATTAGGTAAGGGGTTTGCATCTAGAATATACAAAGAACACTCACAGGTCTACAGTAAGAAGCGGAAACAAACCAATTAAATATAGGCAAAGGTCCTATAGAGACAGTTCTACAAAGACGACAAGCAAAAGGTCAATAAACACATGAAAGGCACTCAACATCATTAGTAATTATGCAAATCAAAACTACAGGCAGATATCACTTCACACAGGCTAGGACTGACTTAAATAAAAATGGTAGACAAGAACAAGTCTCAGAGAGGATTTGTAAAAATTGGAAGCCTCACAGGTTGCTGGCAAGATTATAAAATGGTGTGGCCACTTTGGAAAATGGTCTGGCAGATCCTCAAAATGTTAACTGTAGAGTTTCCATAGGACCCAGCAATTCTGCTCCTACGTGTAAACCCAAGAGAACTGAAAACACATATACATACAAACAGTAGTACCTGGATATTCATAGAAACATTATTCATAATAGTCAAAAATGGACACGAGCCAAATGTCCACCAGCCGATGAATGGGTAAACAAATGTTGCATATCCAGATAATGGTGTATTATTGGGCAATAAAAGGAGTGAAGCATCGACACGTAACAACACAGATGAACCTCAGAAAGAGGCCAAGTGAAAGAACTCAGTCACAAAAGGCCACGTGTTATATGATTCCATCTATATGAAATGTCTAGAATAGGCAAATCCACAGAGACAGGAAACAGACCAGCGGTTTGCTAAGACCCAAAGGGAAGGGAGTGAGGGCAGTGACTGCTAGCAGAGAAGGCGTTACTTTTTGGTATAATAGAAATATTCTGAAATGAGATGGTGGTGATGGTTGTACCCTTGGTGAATACACACGGAACTGTAAACTTTTAAATGGTAAATTTTATGGTATGTGAATTATGTCTCAATAAAGCTGTTATTTTTTTTTTGTTTAAATCATGGTAGAGATTGTCATGCTCATCATTACCATCACTGTTACCAACATGGTACTGAATGTCACTGAGCAGTTACTTGCTGCCAGCTGAAGACTTTACAAAATAATTGCAGGCTGGATTTCTCTTTTGCAACTGTAGCCCCTGGGGACTTGGTTTTAGGGCAGCCTCTGCCTTCTCTCCCTGGGATCTCTCCACAGTACCTTGACCAGGTGTTTGCTTAGAGTAAAATTCAGTAAATATTCTTCACTGTTATCAAAAAGCTACTGTGTTTTCTCAGGTCAAGGAGTAACCAAGCACATGAAATGAAAACACCTATAAAACATTAAAACATTCCAAGGTCTAAAAATTCATGAACAGTTGGAGCTCATACTCACTGCTTCCTGATGCTTACTGCTTCAGAGGTGCAGGGAAAATATATAAATAAAATCTAGCAGTCAGAGCAATAGAAGGGAGATTTCACTTTTATGTTATGGAATTACATCTGAATGTGCCCATGATTTCTTCTTTTTGCAGATAATAGTAAAATTGCCTAAATCACACACCAGCGGTGCTCTAATGAGACCTGATTTGGACTCATTTCTATTCAAGGCAAACTAAACATGTAAAATGCCCTACTTCTCATGGCTCACCATCGTACGCAAACTTGAAAAGTGGATTCCATGAAAGTGAGTTTAGGCTGGTGAAGAATCAAGAGTGGAGCCTAAATTAAGCTGATAGAATTTTCCAGTGTTAAGGCCACAGTATGACTTTCTCCTCACTAGCACTCACCCTCCTGGAATGCAGCGAGGGGGGGAGGGCACCTCCCTGCGGGTGCCTGGGGTGACTCAGAAGACAGGAAAACAGGAGCACAGAAACTGAAGATGTGGTGATACTTCCTTGTTCCTTTGTGGGTCTGCCTGCTCACCCTACATCAGCCAAGTCCTGGACACTTTCAGCAGCCAGTCCTGGTCCCTCCAAGCTCTTGCTTAGAAGAAAGCCCTGTTCCTTTATGAGGGGCTCTGTCTAGTTTTCTGGCTAAATCTATTGAGATTCATGGCTAATTCATGACTGTCTGAAAACCTGGCCCCCCAGAAGCAGTTATGAGAAACAACATCACTCTAGTGACCTGTTGTCCTTATTTTTCCAGATGAAGCAACTTGTACCCAGAGGTAAGGTCCCCTTCCCCAAGTTCGTGCAGCGGTTGGTTAAAGGACATTCCCATTACATAGCCCTCCCTCTGGGTATCCAGAACTGGTGCCTTGTCCTACAGTCTTTGTCTGTGTTTTCTTTTTCTTTATTTTTATTGTTGACACTGTTACAGATGTCCCCATTTCCCTCCTCCTTTTGTCCACCTCCACCCAGTCCCCGCCCGTCTTCCCTCTGGCTGTCACCACACTGTTGTCTGTGCCTCTGAGTTATGCGTATATGTTTTCTTTATTTGAGCTCCTTGGATCCCAGACCTCCAGACTTCCACCAAGTAGCTTTCTGCCCTTTAGGTCTCAGCTCAGCCACCTGTCAGCTTGAGCAGGTTTCAGGAAAGGACCCTTTTAGCTCTTGGAGTTATACTTTTTGAGACCCAGCTGCCCTTGACTCTGTTGGCTCCCCAGTCTCTCTACTACCCAAGTTCATTCCAGTGTGATAAGGTCAAGCTGTTTCCATGTGTTAGGAGCACATGCTTCATCTCCACTGAGCAGCAGCAAAGAACAAGCAAGTGTGCCTTGGGGTGGGCCATGATGGACAGCAAGGGTCACGGGGCCCACAGTGCTGCGTCCCAATCTAGTTGTGAGCCAGGTGGCCTTGGGGAAGTCTCAGTTACTTGTTTCTATTTTTAACCTTTCTGAGCCTCTGTCTGTTTATCAATAACATGGGACTCATCGTGGGGCTGTTGGGTACAGCGGGTGAGATAATACACCACGGAGACTCCTTCGAACAGCCTGACGCTCGGGGACCGTTCAGAAATGTTAGCTGTGTTATCTAGAGAAGGAAGATCAAGTAACTGTCAAAAATCGACGGAAAAAACACCAAACATCTACTTAGATACAACCTGACCATTATATAGATACACTATTTATACTATCTGAAGCATTTTCCCAAAAGGAACTTAGAGGGCCTGTGATCAAGTATTCAGATTACAGAAACATGTCGTAAGGACTCACTTTAAAACAACCTGAAGTGACATTGCTGGACACCAGATATAAGAGGACATCCAAAAAATCTATCTCTAACAGATGGACATAATTAGGGTTTAGATGCAGGATTCTGGGAACTTCCTCATATACTAAAAGGAAATGCGCTTACATGTTATAGAGCAGAAACAAATTTTCCTTTTCTACCACTTGTGAAGTACGACAACACATAAACCCTCCACCTATATGTGCTATGTTAGAACCCTATTTCCTTCAAAAAACAAATATGCAAGCCATCATCGTGAGTGTGGTATTGTCATCTGGGTCTGAGAAGAAGATGGAGGAAATCTGTGCTTGTATTTCCGGGCAGCAGCTCTGAAGAAATAAGCTACTCTATCAGCCATGGGTCCTCTAAGAGGGTTGCACACAAATTTCTTTTAGATAAAAGTGTACAATGTAGATTTCCCTCCCTCAGAAACTGAAATACTTTCATCTGATCGACTACATCTCATTTTACACCCCGGTTTCCAGTGAAGGCTCAGTTACTAGCAATCCTGCAGGTCGCTTGGCCTGCGTAATCCTACTCTCCTACCCCACCCTCTCCCTGGCCCTGGTGTGGCATCCTTCACTCTGACTTTTTCCTGCCTTAGTCTCTAAACAAGAATTTCTATTATGTTAAAGCAATTGCCATTTTTTGTAGGTCAAAACTCATTGAATTTCAACAACTTCATTTGATTCAATCCATTTTTACCATTTTTAGTCTATAGATATGTTATTATAGGTCAGCTCAAAGCCTCTGTAAAGGGATATAAGGTATAAATAAAATAAAATAATGGTCTTTTTATAGACAATAAAGTTATGAAACAAAAAGATTAAATTTAATACATGTCTGCTTTGAGACAACCAGAAATGTAAAAATCTGCCAACGGTTTAACTTTTTTTCCTTAATTAGAGAATTCCTTTCTTTAAATGGACATCGAGGCGGGGAGTAAGACTGCCAGTCCCCTGCCCACGCAAGCCCGTGGCTGCCATTATCTGCCACCCACCCTCGCTGTAACCTCGTGTCCTCTTCTGCGGACCCCGAAGGACTCCTCAAAGCACCATTTGAAAAACACTGATCTAAACAAACAGTGTTCATCACCAGAGAGTTGGGAGCAATTCCCTGCTCTCTGCCTTTCCCACAGTGAGCCTTACCGCCTTCATTTCACCGTGAACTTTAGACCCTTCCATACATCTTTATTACCGTCAGGCTTGCCTCTGCTTTTTTGGCTGAACTTGCCTTTTTTCTGCCTGAGACCCTGAACTCCCATGACCTCCTGCACTGTACCCCTCGTGGGCACACCCCCACGGCTGTATCTGCTGGAGAGAGGTCCCTCATCAGGCCAGCGGCCCCACCGGGGACCCAGGGCCGCCCACCACTGTTCCGTAAGGGTGTCCTCAGCATGTTCCGCTCCCCTGAAGTTCCTGCCCCACCCATGGATAAAAGGCCATTTGAACACTCAGGAAAGCTCCACAGCATTACTTAGACTACCAGGGCACCACTTAAACGACTAGGGCAGCCATTACAGAGAAGGCTCAAAGCGCATTTCAAAACGTAGAATGGCCACTCTGCTTCTGTCCTCCTATTTTTAAATAAACCCTTAGTCTTCCTTTTACCACCAAAATAAAAAAGTGAGCGAGCGGGAGAGAAAGTGTTAGAAAACAGGGTGAGTCTTTTTCCAAACAATAGTGGCATTAAAAGGTGTCCTTGAGGCAGACAAACCACTCAAGAAGGAAATAACATCTCAAACCAGGGGGCCATTTACCAAAGAGAGGTAACATTTGAAGCTCTTTGTAAAATGTTTCCCTGTTGCTGCCTTTCCTTGTTCACCACAGGACTGATGAAAAAGAAAGATGATAAATATGTTTATAGAAAAAGAACCCATTCAATAATTCATCACCTTGTTGGCGTACAATATATCTACGCCAAAAGAAATTTGTTTTCCTACTCACTGACCATGAATGGGCACCTGAGACTTAAATATGGCTCAGAGCATTGTCCTCCTGTGTATGCTCCGGAACTGTCCCCAGCATGCTGTCCAGGCCAGGACCCAGGCGGTGCTTTCTCCTCCTTAGCGCTGCTGTTCCCATATCTCCAATGTCGTCCGTCTCCCAATACAAAGCACGCTGGCTAGCACCCAAAGCTTTTTTACGGAAACCGTTAAAATTCACTAGACATGGAATTATAGTATTTTTCAGCCTGAAATGGTACTTCTCATTCTGGGGGTGGGGGTTGGCTATTCCCCCAACCACATCATACTTCTGGCAATGTCTAGAGACATACTTGATTGATATGACTGGGGGTGGAAGTGGCCCCTCGCATCCAGGGGGTAAAGGCCAGGGATGTTACCGAACCTCCTGCAGTGCACAAGACAGCCCCCCACAATAAAGAATTATCCTACCCAAAATGTCAATAGAGCTGATGTCGAGAACTCATGGTCTAAATGAGACACGGTAATAAAAATCTGTTAGGACAACCTCTCACCTAACAGATGAAGAAACAGAAGCTCAGGGAGGGAGTGATGCCGGGACCTGCCCAGAAGTTAGCCAGCTTTGCAGCGAGGATAGGCACGGCGCCTGGCTTAGCTGGTTCTGTGTGTTTTCTCTACAGCACGCTTGTTCTAAAAGGCATTACTTTCAACGTGGCGTTTAACCTCATAAAAGAGAAAGCCTGGAAAGGTGCACACCTAAGTGTGATCTGTGATTGTTTCTGCGTAGCAGGAGCGCGCTGATTTGTCTTCTTTGTTCTGATACGTCCAGCTTGGATTCATTTGGTTTGTTATTTTTGTGCTGATTTTATAAGCAGGAAAAAAACCCTGCTTTCCTTTTGAACAACTATATAAAATGTGGTATAGTTTAACCTGACTAATAAATATTTTTTGTGGCAAGAGTATGGCAAGGTCAGCATTACAAGGTGGTAGGGTGGGATAGGCAAGTGTATCAATGGAGACTCCTAGAAAACAAATTGATCACATGTATTGAGTCGTTAAAAGTGTTCATTCTTTGACCTAGTAATCTTCCTTTAAGAAATTTTTCTCAAGGAAAAAAAAACGGCCTCCAAGTATTTATATACACAAATATGAAGTGAAACAATTTATAATAAGAAGACATGGGAAATAATCTAAATATCTAATAATCTGTGATTAGTGTAACAAAATCTAGTTAGGCTTAATAAAATATATAAATTATACAAAAAGACAGAGTCAATCTAAGCCCCAACATATGCAAATGATGAATGTTATGCAGCTTCTAAAAATCACATTTTTTATTATTTCAGTGCTGGTCTCCCCACTAAACTAAAGTCCACAAGGCCAGGGGTCCTGCCTTTTTGATTCCCTCTGCCCTCCTGGGTTCCACAGCAGTTCGCACGGTCAGAATGTAATAATCACTGTAGAATGAGTGAAATGAATCAATGAATATGATCACCAATCAGTGACAGTATTATAGATAACAGAACCTTCTTATTTTCCTTTGTTTTTCAAAGATTCTCCAATAAGCACGTGTCACTGTTATAAGCAGAAAAAAAAAAAAAGATATAGATTGTTTTCCTTGTTGGAAGAAGTAACAGAACATAGTAGAACTTAAGTAAGAAACAAGCAAAAAAAAGAATCCAGTAAGAAGGGGCGAATGCAAGGCCCTTCAGTGCTAGGGAAGCCCATCCTATGATGTAACCAAGGGCGACAGTGCCCCAGCTACCACGGGCTCAGAACGTGGGATTGTACATAAGCCACTGGACAGCAGCCCTTTTGTCATGACTGGTTTACTCTTTCAGCACTCTTGCCTCATTTGAGCCCTTCTCCCACTGGCAGCACCAAGAGCTAAAACAGAGAAGCCACAAATCAACAGACTCATGTGGTCAGGGGCCCCAGTGGCCACAAGATCAGACGCATTGTGGCAGTGGAGGCTGGGGGTGCTTTTCAACTGGAGGTGCGTCTGCGGCTGACAGATGGAATAAAAGAGCTGGGCTGTGGCGCTCAAAATAGAACAGAAAAAAGTATCCCAAAGAGAGAGAGAGGGAAGAAGAAGAAAATGACACAGACATGAGAGGCGAGCTTCTGGAGCAGCCTAAAAAGACCGTTAACCCAGACCCATGAATATAATTCTCACATCCTTTGTAGGACTTTTCTTTTTTCCTTTTTACAAACGCCTCGTTGGGACTCAGCCCTGAACAATGTCATCTGCCCTTTTCCTGGAATTGTCGGGTCCTTATGTCACCTAGGTAGAAAAACGCCTGGGGATTTTCTATATTTGACTCCTTGTGGTCATCTTGGTGGGGTGACTGAAGAAAATAAACAAATCTGAAAATACAAATCCACATGTTTGTATGGAGAGAGAATAAATGAGTCAGAGTGAAGAAGAGAGAGAGAGAGAGAGAGAGAGAGAGTGGAAAGCCTACGAAACTGAGGGCACCCAGCACTCACTGTCTTGGGGCAGCGCCTGGAACAGTCTGCAGAGTGCTGGCTCTGCCGGGGCCTCTGTCCCAACCCGTCCTCTCTTGCCTTTTCTATCGCTCCAAAACAACACATTTCTCCAACAGAAAGATCCTTTCATTCTCCAATTAAAGGTACAGTTCAGGATGAGAATGGCCCACAAGGTCCTGTGAGTCGTGGGTGTCTCAACTTTCATCAGGCACGGGCTTCAGGGAGGGGGGGATGGTAAGGGGGAAGGTGAGAATCACTGGCAGGACACTGGGCCGCAAAAACCAACACTATTTTCTTCATAGTTTGGCCCACCCCTCGCCCTGCGGCGAAAAGCAGACTTTTCCCTCGGTTCCGTGGGGAGAGCATCTGTGGCGGTGGGAGGTTAAAGATAGCGGCACATTCTGCGGCTCTCCCTCTGGTGAGAAGTGGGGCTGATTTTCCTCTCCCCGAGTCTAGGCTGGCATGAGATGCTTTTAGCAATACAGCACAGTGTGTGTGCTGTGTTTATTGCTCTACCTGTTTGGGGCTCGGCCTTTAAGAGAACTGGCAGCTTCTACCATGTTTTCTTGTGCCCTGAGCTGCCGCACAGTAAGTCCACATACTCTGTGGGAGAACCCTGTGGAAATGACCCCAGAACACATGAAGAGGGTGGGGGACCCAGCTGAGCCCCAGACTTCCAGCTGTCCCTGCCAAGTTGCTGAACACACAAGTACAGCCCCCTTGGACCTTTCAGACCAGCCTGCATGCAGCTGAAAACCAGCAAGTGACTGCTGTTGATATCACGTGGAACGTGAAGGAACTGCCCAGCCCAGCCCCACCTGACTGCCCAGCCAATGCACAAAAAACTGTGAGACAGAATAAAATGGTTGTGCTATTAAGCTCCAAAGTTTTGGGGTAGGATGTCTGTCTATGCAAGAGGGTGATACTGGGCTAATGTTTGTCCATTTTCAGTATTAGCTTTGCCGCAGAAGCCTATCTATCTGTCCACTCATTTTTATTTATCCATCCATCCATCCATCCATCCATCCAAATAGGAGAATAATAGTCTGTGCTCTTCATGGAATGCAGTACAAACAGGGTCTAGCTTACCTCAAACCTCAGCATGGCCACTGGCCTGGTACAATGACTCAGGTAAGCTGCGAACCTCTTTAAGCCTCCATTCCCTCATCTGTAAAACAGGGCTGACAACACCTTGATGGGGTGGTTGTGACTTTCACATGAGAAAGCAGATGCAAAGCTTGGAGCACAGCACACAGCTCCCAGCAGGAGGCTTCCCCAGTTCGTGACCCCTGCCCCACCTCACCCCCAAGCCTCTGGTCTCCAAACCCCGGCAAGCTTGCCTGCCAGCTCATTGCCTGGACACACTGACTTTTCCATTTGTCTTGTCTATATCTCAACCTGACTCCCTGTTAGAACTTCAGCAAATAGAAGGCATCTTTAAAAGAACCCCATCTGGCATGCAGAAGGTCCTTAAATCAGTGAGAGACAAGACTTTGTTATATGTGGAATCACATTTTCCCAACAAAATCAGACAACATGATATGACAGAAGGCAGACCATCGAAACATCCATAATGTAAACATAAAAAAAGAAATACATAGGCCCGGAGAAGTGAAATAATAAGAAAAAGAAGATGCTAACGTGGTATTAGTTCAGTGATGAGACAAAGATGAGCAGGGTTGGAGGTCCCCCAGTATTTGCTAACCCATCTGTCTCACAGCTCACAGGGGGTAAGACACGCCGTGGTCTGGAAGGCTTGACACTGCAGCATCTCTTGCCTACAAACAGGAATAGAGATACCCCCACGAAAGGCCCAGCTTCCACACCTAGCTGGTTCTTGTGGAATCTTTCCTTACACCTGCTTATGTTAAACTCCTTATAGAGTCGATCTGCCCAGGGCCACCCGGTTACCACCATGGAGTTGAACTCCTCCTGCAAAATATTTCAACCCATTAGCTTAGTCAGTAATATAGACAGCTTTAATCTCCATCTCAGGCAGGTCTACAGTAGTGAAAAAGCAACTTTTCTTGCATAAGCAATTATAAGGATGATGAAAGAATTAAAATTCTTAAAGAACAACTTATTACTAAAATCACCATGTCCCCACCCAGGTTTTGTAATGAATATAGTTCACAGCTACAGCTTCTCCGTAGGCAAGTGGGTCTCTTTCTGGGATGGTTTGGCAACACCTGTTATGTTTGTGGCACAGACTAAACACATAGGTTTGGTGTGCCAAACCATTTCAGAATTAACTAAAAACTTTAAAAATCCTACCACTTGCAAAGACCAGACGAGACTCACGGTCACCCCACTAAAACCTAAGAGCCCGCTAGAACGACATCATCTGTGACTCTTTCTCTCTTTTGCTCCTGGACTACAAAATCACCTTCCTTGATAGTTTTTATTGCTTCTGGAAGCAATTTGCCCTTCATCGGGTTTTCGCAAATGAAAAGCAAGACAGGTCAAAAGAAAGCTGGCTTCTTTATCAGCAAGATACTTTCCTTTGCCAGAGCTAAGTGAGAGAGAAAGTGAGAAAGCTAGAATTAGGAAAAAAAAGTTTCAAGGGCCTCTCTGACACCTATGATCTTTTAACAGAGATGTAGAGCATAACTGATTTGCAACCCTCCGTGGCCTGAAGGGATCTAGTTATTTGGTCAGTTGTGATGACAATCTCTTGTTCCCACTCTGACTGTCATGCTGTCACTAGGGTGCCCGCCTGGTTCATGATAAAAGGGAGCCAAACTGGCTTTTTACAAAAATTTCAGAAGTCTCAGCATTATCGAAGCCCCTTACCAGGATTAAAACCGCGTTCAGCGAACCAGCGTTCTGCATACTAAGACAAGAGCAGAGGGGGAGGAAAAAGAACGGAAAGAGGCATGAGTAAAAAGTGGGGCGAAAAAAGTCTCTTTTCATGCACATCTGATGTAACAGGGAGGACACCTGTTTCTTTCTTTGTGGTTCTATGCCTGCGGTTACTTGGAGTTTGGGCAGAGGGTAGGAAAGGGGTTTTTAAAAATAGCCCACTCTCTTAGACAGTGCTAGCATGAAGGGCTGATTGTTGCAAACCACCCATACCCGCGGTGGGGCTGTCCTCTCACAAGGACCACGCCATGGCCCCTGGCTGTGGGATGAGCAGGAGGTGACGTCAGGATTCCTGCAATGGTATCTGTTTCACCTGAGAACAACCACCTTCCTTCACCTAGCCTGACACCTCATGCAGCCTACTCATGGGCATCTAAGAACAAGAAGGCTAGTGAGAATTCAAAACAAAGAAAGGCTAAAAATTAGCCCGCTGCAGCGTATGACAGGGATTCATAGAGAACCCAGCCCTGCTCATGGGATGAAGTGCGGGATTGTCCCTCTCCATCCGTGCCTTGTCCCCAGCCCTCGCCTCACCAACCAGGCTCCAGGCCTCTAGCTTCTCCCTCTCCTGGCCTCAGACACCCCCAGCCACATGGCTATTCCACCTGCCTGATTCACAGCACTTCATCTGAGCAAGAGTTTTCTGATGATGTTGTTGTTTTACCTGCCTCTGGCTCCATCAACTCCAGGTGAGAAGTTCCAGCCTCAGCGGGGCGGGGGCTGGCATCCTGGCAGGTATTCCCCTCCAGGGCCACTGGACGGACCAGGCAGAGTGCAGCAGGGCACTGGCTATGGTCCTGAGTGTCACCAGTCTCTGGGGTAGGTTTTCTACCACATTCTTTCAGCCTGCATGAGGGTCATGGAAGAGCTACATGGGGTAGGGGCAAGCACAGGCAGGGAGAGGAAGGCCTCACGTGCAGAGTGCACATGCGTGCGCATGCACACACACAAACGATCCTCTCTCGTCAGCAGCTCACGGACAGTTTTTCTCACCGAAATGAAACCAGAGCCAAGTCCAGGTAACAGCAGCTGTCTGGCCAGCCTGAACATGGTATTTCTGGGCACAAGTGTGGCTGCTGACGTCTTTTACCCCAGGGCTCCTTTCAGCCCTGCTGTTGCTGGTTCTCCTCTGAGATTGTCTTTCCCTCTAAGATTTCAGGCGGGTGCTTGTCAATGCGAGTGAGCAGGGAGGGAGAAGCTGCTGTGCCCTCTGTGACGCAAGCCTGCACTTTGCAAATCCTTCCTGAGGGGACAGCAGACCCCCTGCCCTCAAGGGACGAGGCAGATAGACCAGACCGGACCCTCATATTCTTTCTGCTCAGAGCGGGGGTAGGGTGGGAGCAGAGAATGGGGCTTTCACCCCAGAAAGAAAAATAATGTCTTCCATGGACAGAGAGCTGCTGGGACCTAGAAGACGCTTACACTGTCAGAGATGCTAAGACTGAGATGACGAGGGCCACCGCAGAGGTACTTTTCCTGCTACTTCCCTGCCCTACATTGGGGGTTTGGTTTGCCTCCTGTGGTCCCATGAGCATTCTCTGTTTACTCGCCATCACCCTGGTCAGTAGCTGGCCACCTCCCATGAGTCTAAGTACTCCTTTCAGCAGGAACTAGGGCTTCTAGCACCCCGCACAGATCTCAGAAGAGAGATACAAAGTGTTTGTTGAATGATGGACTGATCCTTTTGCACAGAAGGAAATTGGTGCTTAGAGAGAAAGAAAAGGAGAGAGGGAGGGAAAAAAAATCAAGCTTTCTGGACTACCCACAGGCCAGAGAGCATCTCATGCATTTGACATTCATTAGTTCATTTCCTTCCAAGAACCCCAGGTTCCACTGCCCTACAGACCTGCCAGTGAGTGCTGGGACACGCATTTATTTGGGAGAGAACAAAATGCAAGGTTGTATGGAGTCAAAGGCCAAACAGCTGAGGGGAGTGAACGTGGGAGGCAGTGTCAGAGCCTTGCTGGGCGCGGAGAGCAGGGCTGGGTGCAGGGGCTCCCGAGAGACACCGGGTCCTACAGGAGCTTAGCTTTGGCCTGTTTGGGAGGCAAAGATACAGAAGACTCGAAGTTAAAATGTTGAAGGGCAACAGACCAAACCAGGAAAATACGCAGTTCCTATCCACCTTCCTTCACCTTTGGCCACTGGCAGAGTTAGCCTTACACCTGATGGAACTCACACTTAGAAAACCGTACCCATTGCTACTGGGAATTTAAATTGTAACAGCCCTTTCGGATGACAGTGAATATACAAATACCTTAAAATATAAGGAGATTACTTCTGAACACTGGGAATGACTTATGAAGAGTAAGAGACTATAAAATAGCACCGAGTAATTTCCCAACTTTGAAAAGAGAGGAGAACGTGTGACAGACACACACGTACACTCCGGAAGGTCTGCCGCTCGTGGCGGGCCCTGCGAGGGTTCTCAGGTTCTGTCTTTCTCTAACGAGAAACTCAGAGGGTGCTCTCTTCACTTTCCAGTTGTCTATGCTCTACAAGGAAGCCTGTATCCCTGTACATGATCCCTGTATCATGTCGGTCCTTGTTTAAAGGCATCTGATGTTAGAGCTGGAGGCATTGTCAGGGCCATTCATGCTAATCCCCCTTACTTTACATTTGGGAAAATTGGGGGCTCAAAGTTTAGAGCAGAGCTGGGCCTAGAACACTGGGCTTAGTTGCTTCTGAAACATCTCATTTAATCCTGCTCTTTAGCTATGGACCATCCCAACTCCTCTCAGAAGAATGCAGGGTACCAATTTGAAATAAGAAAGAAATAACAGGCTTGCCATTAAGAGGTGCACTGCTTATCCACTCCATCACAGCCTCTCTCTTGCCCTAGAGGCCCCTGGGGCAGCAGCATCGTGACCACGTGAGCCACGGAGGGTGGCGCCCTGCAGAACGTGTGTCTCTGTGGTCAGGGCACCAGCATCTCTCTCGTGCTCCACGGCCCCTTCATGGGGACTGCAGAGAGCAGCAGCGATAAGGTGTGGCCGAGGGCTGTTCTGTTTGTGCCATTTTAGCGGAGCTGGGATGTTATGCAAGGAAATCTTTGGTATTGCAATAATCCTGGATTATAAATAATTTAGCATATTTCTTTGTAAACTGCAGGCCAAAATCCTTGCAAATAAGAAAAGGATTAACTTTTTTAGAAGTACTTGCTCTTGAGACTTTAAGTTCAAGGCAGAACATTGCTTGCCGTGGTAATTCCATCTATTTTAAGATCACAAAACCATACCCAGTTGAAACCAGAGCAGAAGATATTAATGCAGTGCTCCCTCTGAAGTGCCCAATAGTGGGACGAGAAAGCTTTCAAAGGGAATTAAGTAGACAGAGAAAGCTCCCTGTTCATGCCCAAATCACAAGGAGGCAGCTGAATAGGATTCACAGTTCTCCATGGGAAGGACCCACACCACAGCTAATGTTCAAAACAGGGGGAGATGTCTTGGGAAGATCAAGGACCCAGAATTCTGCTGTCAGAATCAGCTGCCTTCCCATTAGAGCCTCAAAGACCCTCTTCCATGTGCACGCTGATATCCCGCAAATGAGCCCATTTTTCTTTTTCTAACTGCCCTGGACTCTCTCTGAAGAACGCTGTCATTATGTAATATTTCCCAGGCACCCTTGATGTAAGCTTCAGATCTTGTGAGCACGTATGTGTGTGTGCGCAGGGGGAGGACGGGAGGGGCAGCAAAGAATAAGACAAACATACAAAGTAGAGAGAGTGCGTGGGGAGCTGCTTGGAGTGTGAAATAACGGTCAAGCATCTAGGGTGACCCTCAGGTCAAGGGGTCAGCACCTGGTTAGGTCACAGAGACAGAGGTGATGAGGGGAACAGCATTAGCCACAGAGAGAAGCAGAGCCAGGTCAAGTTGGGAAAGAGAGACAAAAGCAGAGAGGCATAGTCTCTGAAGCCATCAGCCAGCAAATAGGGGGCAAGGCAGGGGCGTAAAGGACTAGAAGGACACGTCTGTCAATGAAACCACACCTCCAAGGCCTGGCCTCCAAGATCCTCCATGATCTGGGCTCTGCCTGTCTTTCCAGCCTCATCGCCGGCTGCTATCAATCAAATATTGCATCAAATGTGCCATCAAGTGAAAGATGAAGCACACTCTGTGTGGTTCTCCATTCTTGTCTTTGTTCTCTCTGCTCCCTGTACCGAGACAATTCTTTCTCCCTTCCCCTCATAATGTCTCTCATCTTCCAAGACACAGCTTTAGAGTCACCTCCTCCTGGAAGCCTTCCTTGCTCCCCAAATTTTTAGGTTGGGTTAAGTACCACGCCTACGTGCTCTCATCCCTCGTGCCAATTTCCAAGCTTCTGCCTAAGGGAGATGGCAAAGAGGTTTCATGGGAGGGGTCAACCTTGACCTCTAAAAGGGCCATGACTGCCTGGGGCACTATGTTGAGAAGGATTCTGAGGCCTCACCTGGAATCATTTGGAAAGAATGCTACAGTCAGTGAAGAATACCTGCCACTCCAGGGCATGGGCCACACTTTGTTGTTCCTGTTGTAGACTAACCTCCTCAGTAGCCAGATGAGAAGCCCGAGGCTGAAAGATGGGAAATACCTGCCCAGCGTTACAAGGCTGTGAACAGCAAAATCAAAACATGAATTCCAGGTCTTGTGATTCCTCACCGAGTGCTCCTTTTAAATGTTAAGATTCCCAAGGATTCTAAATCGGGACTGTTGAGACCTTAGCAGATTCCTAGCTCTTTTCAGAGATGGAGGGACACTATATGGTGATGGAACTGTGAAAGGAAACAGACCGTTAGTTCTCTGGTTCGTGCGTTCGCACTGCCAGCGCCTGTTCCCCAAGTTTAAGTGAAGATCCCTGAGCTGACTCTCCCAATATCACAGACACGCCCTTATCACAACGGAGCACGCTTCTCCATGTCAGGGGCAAAAAAGGTAGAGGAAGTGAAGTCACCTTTCCCAACTTCACCTTTCACTCCTCGGCCTGGAATCTGAAACTTGCCTGAGAAAGAAATATGCTTGGAGTGGTTTCATTAGATAAAGTCTTTCCCTGTCTTAGTGACAGGGATTTTCCAGTGGGTTCCAGTGTCAGGAGGTCACAGGTATAAGAGAAGGAAAGCTAGCATGCTCTCAGTCTGACCAAGAAGTTGTCACATTACCACTGTGCTTAAATTTAGCTGGAACCTCTTACAAAATTCTGTTATATACTTTCCTGAGACACTCCATGGTGAGAAACACAAAACCCTGGCCCGTCCACCCCCTCTGCCACCACCCGTGCTTCTGTGGGAGCGTGGGGTTTGAGATGAATTCTCCCAGAATGGCTTGAGTTTACAAAGGGTCATCTAACCTTTCAACTTCAATTCAACAAACTGGGCTGAAAAGAATCACCAGGATGTCCCCCTGTTAGGCACTTCAACAATACATGACCTGCTTAGCCAGGTTACCCAAGGACACGGCTCTCACTGAAGACAGGCGAATTCCCAGGACTGGAAGCAAATTCGAGATGCTGATAGGACTTTCCCTAAACCCCCCATCCCAGGATGCTCAACGGCAATTAGCAGCCATGTCCTTTGTCTCACCTCCGCTGTGTTTTTAGCAGCTCGGTTTCTTCAGAGGACAGGGCAAGAGGGAATGGGATTAGGCTGGGAGCCCTGATTTTCTGAGGGAAGAGGGCATTACACATTTTCATTTGGAGTTTCTCTGGAGGGTTTCTCAGCAACCAACCCCTTACCCTGACCCAGACTCCATCATCTTTGGGTGCCCACCTGACCCATCCATAAGAAATCAAAGCACCAGTAACCACAGGGGAGGTTGGGGTGGGGATGATGGAGGGAGGGGTGGAAGGGTTTTCAGGAACAACTATAAAGGACACATGGACAAAACCAAGGTGGGGTGGAAGCAGGGGAGGGAGGTGGGGAGAGCTGGGGTTGGGGGGAGGAGTGGGGGTAAATGCAGACAACTGTAATTGAACAACAGTTTAAAAATATACAAAAAATAAATAAAAGAAAAAACATAAAAGAAAAAAAAGAAATCAAAGCACCAATCTGCAGTTGAATTTGCAAGGAGCTGAAAAGAGAATATTTCATTGTATCTGCATGCCTGCTTTTCCCCAAGCCCTGTAAGAAAGAGGCTCCGAAGGGAAGAGGCAGCATGGGGGAAGGGGAGGTGGGTGACAGGGACTTCGAGGGATCAGTAATTCGACTGCTCCTGTGCACATGGGGAGGAATGGAGCAGGGAGGCACCTGGGAGAAGCAATCCCAGAGTCATAAATTTTAAGGCAGAAAAGACCCTTAGAGGTCACCTGGTATAATCTCCTTTGTTTTATAAATGAGGAAACTAAAGTCAGAAATGCTAACGGACCTGCCCAAGGTCACACAACCTGTGAAGGGAGAGCCAGGACCACAATCTAGTTCTCCCAGGTCCCCAATCCTGCGGCAGCAACCCTGCCCAGCAGCCATTTGAACACTGAAGTGCCTCCACGATGACCTGTGTCCACCTGCAAGAGGCTTCCCCAAATGCTCCTCCTCACCCACAACGCCACAGCTGCTCGCATCCTCTGCGAACTGTCTCCCTCCATCACAGGGGCACAGAGGCAGTTTCTTCCACGAGGAGTTCTCAGGGCTGACTTTTTCTGTGAAGCTGGCAAAAGCCGCTTCGGCGATCATTTTTTTTAATGCGGCAGCTCCCTGACAAGAGGATTAAAGCAGGCGGCTTTCAAAGAAAAGTCTCGAGAATAATTTAGAATGCAATATGTTAATGCTTGTCTAGAGTTTTGTACACTTTTGTGAAAACCTATAAATCTCTTCTGCCACACCCTAACAGCCATCCCCTCACTAGCATGGTTTATTGAAATTAAAAAAACACGATGGTGAACCCAGTCATAAATTAGAACCAGAAACCTAACTGCGAAGAGGAGACTTTCGAAGGCGCAAACCCAAACTGAGTGTGGAATCACAAATCTGGGGATCTTCCAGGGAGTCGGTGGTCGTTCTTTTTGGAGGACGGTTCCCGTTCAGTCCTTCCTGCCAATGAGGTGGGCAAGGGACTAGAACATAGCGCTTCTGAGATGTTCGCTTGCCTCAGAACCACCAGGAGAGCTGGTTCAAACCCACACTGCTGGGCCCCACTCCTTGACTCTCCGATTCTCACGTATGGGATGTGGCCTAAGGATCCACATTTCTGGCGAGTTCCCAGGGGGTGCTGAGGCTGCTGGGCTGGGGACCCCACTCTGAGAACCTGTGGGCTGTAAAGACCTCTCCTCCCCATCACCCCCCCACCTCCCCCCGCCCCGTCACCTCTGCTGGAGTGGGACTTAATTACAACGTGGATGACAGATTTTGAGGTGGAATTTAAAAATCCTTCCCAGGCACAGCAGGCAGGGTGGGACATCAAAGTGCACAAACTGTGGCCTGTCACAGCATCAGCACCCACGGGCCCCTTCACATCGAGGTGTGCCATGTGCTTTAGCCACCTCTAAAAAGATAATGCCTACCTGAGCAAAAGCAAACACCGGGAGGCTTGAAAACCCGGGGCCCCCATGCTCGTTCCCCAAACAGGGGAGACACGTCTTTACACAGAGAAAGTGCAGTGTAAACAGAAACGAGGGCTCAACTTCCACAAGCTCGCCTCGAAGAATCTGCTGAGGAGGCCGCATGACACAAGGAGTGACATCCAGGTCCTCGATACCCAGAGGCAAGAGAGAGAATGGAAGATCCGAGAAATCCGAACGTTCCTCAATTCCTACAGTCCACAGTTCTGATCGGATTCCCTCCCGGTTTTGGAACATACATGAAGTTCATTAACTGGCATATACTAAAGAGGAAACAATAAAAAAAATGGAAGGTGCTGGAGGACAAATCAGTAATTGCTCCTTTAGAGCAAACCAAAGATACTGAGAAAAATCTCCTCTAAAGGCCCTGTCAAAACAAGTCACTTAAGGATTAGTGGGAGCTAAATCCTCCGTCAGAGAGATTTTTCTCAACACTCGTAAATGGGTTTTAGTATCGGAAAATCTTAGAAAATTTACTTCCCCTGCCCCCACCCTCTGCTCAGAACGGCTCTTTCAAGAGCTTGGCATTTTGTGCAAGCACGGTGTTTCCTCAGGCTGAGGCTTCTTCATTTAAAAAAAAAAAAAAAAAAAACTCCATCATTCACAGCAGTCAGTGGCTGGAAATAAATCGTTACAGGCACCTACCTAGTTGCATGTTTTGGAGGCTTGCCTATACAACACTCATGTTCAAGTACAGTCCCTTCCCCTCTCAGCAATTTCCCTGATGATAATTAATATATGGCTGTTACAAGCTCCAACTTTAGCTTTTTACCTTTTTCCATTTTGGTCTCTTTCCTTAGGGTTGAAATGCTCAGTTTGTTCATTTGGTGAGGGCGAGAGCCTACACTTCATCCTTAAACAAGTGTAGATAATGACTTTTTATAAAAATCAGACAAAGGCGAACACTGATAACACCCAACTTTTCCACTGGCAGCCTTCTAATTGTGTCCGGGAAGGGCCACGTATGCACTCTCTGAAAACCATCGTCGGCACTTGTGTGTATTTCCGAGCAGTCTCTGCCGTCCCTGTCACTGGGTTATGGAGGTCTGTCTGCAGCTGGTGGGCAGGACACACTCGCTCACACTGCAAGTGCTTAGAGACCCTCTGGCATTTATCCCCATGAGAGGGTAACCTGGCAGGGCCATTTCCTATCTGCTTCTCAGGTGGCTCTACTCTTCTTCTTCTACCCAAGTCTTTGTTCTCCTATCAGCTCTCAAAGCTAACACATCCGGATGTCATCGGTGCCAATCAACGGGAAGCTAACAAACTTGCAAAACCCTTCACGTGTGAATAAGGGTTGATTTTGCCCCCTTGGTTGTTTCTAAATTTTCCATTTCTATCAGTAGACCCATTAAGAACGTCCATCTGACAGATAAAAATACTTCTCCTGATACCCACACAGCAAGTCTTAGTTACAGACCTGGTTTTAGGCGTTAGTGTACTAGGCTGTTCTTTAGCATGGAGTGATATGAGGGGGTGACCCAATGTCCCAACCCCCAGCACTTCCCTTCCCAATCTACCTCATGGCTAAAATGTCACCACCGAAAAGACATTTTAAAGTCCAGGAATACCCTTTTCATATTAAATTATTCTGGGAGGCAACCCATTACACCTACTTAATCAGTAAGACTGGAGAGAATTTAGCCAGTCCTTTATTTTGGTTGTACAGCCCAGAGAGTCTGGCCTTGGGGCGCCGTAGAGACCCGAGCTGGATTCCAAGAGCCATTTTTTCCCAGCACTGTGAACTTGGGCTAGTCACTTTGCCTCTGAGAGGCTCAGCTTTCTCATTTGCAAAAAGGGAATGATAAAGAAGTAAGGAGTAAGTAAAGAAACAGGAAGCAAAAATAAGTACAGAAATCGACAGTGAGGAGTAAATACAGAAAGAAACAGGAAGGACACACTGTGTGGGATCTGCCACGTGAACTGTGCTCAACAGTGGCTGGTGGGGGAGAGAGGGGTCAGGATAGATTTTCCTCCTAAGGTTGACAAGAGATTTAAAACAAACAACAGACAAACAAACAAAAAACACCAAAAAACAACAGGGCACATCCTGGGAAGGCAGCTCCAGGGAGTGGGTCACCAGGGTGTGGGTGTGTGGGTGTGTGTTGCTTAATGATCAGCAGTGGAAACAAGGAGAATCCTCGTCACTTGGGAGAAATGACTACAGCAGAGTGGAAAAAACAACCATAAAAAGGAGTGAGGACCCGAGGAGGCCAGCAAGGACAGCCTTCTTTCTGTCTGCTCCACTCCTCTGCTGATCGCCACCTCTACTCAGTTTCACACGTTTCACTCCAGTTCTGCCCTAACTTGATTATATATCAGGGCCTTGTAGTCATCATCTCAGAAATGATATCTGAAGATCAATGAGTAATCAGGACGTACACATAAATCTCTACTTCCCTGAAGATCAAGTTGAACAGTTGCCTCAAATCTTTTTCTTGCAGCGGAAGGGGTCTGAATGTCAGATGAGTATGTAAAGGAAAGTGTGAAGCCATTACCTTGGTGACATGTCCGGACACCACAACTGTCTGTTATGGAGGCGTGAGGACAAAAGTTTCCATCAGTCTCAGGTACCATTGTTTGGGGGAGAATCTGTGCATTTGTGTTCCAGAGCCCCTGGGCAGACCTGCTGTGGCTAAAGACACATTTCTGAGCCCCAAACGGAGGCACTTGTTTTCTAAATGATTTGTGAGTTGTACTTCTGCGGACATTCTCATGAAATTGCACTTTTATTGAAAAAATGAAGCTTAGGTGAAAAAGATGAACCTGGGAATTTTACAATGTCTGTCCATAGACCATGCCTACACATGTAATGCTTAGTGAATCCCATAACAGATAACAACTGTTAGCCCCACATCTTAATTCACCCACCTCATTCTTTTCGAACTCCCTCTTAGGCACAAAGCCATACAAACAGGAAAGCAAAACTGTGCCCACAATAAAGAGAAGAGACTCTGTGAAAAGACCAGGTAGGGTCCATGCTGAGTTAGGGATGGGTCTGGACGTTTTCCCCTCCACATGTAACTTTTTCTGTCTTTATCTTGGATGCGTGGATGTTGAAGACAGATCTTAAACAGTAGTCAAGAAACCGTAAGATTATGAAAGAAAGCTAGAATTCCTGAGCACCTACTATGTGCTAGGCATTTTATGGGCGCCAACTCATCTGAGCTACGGTGTAAGAGCACAATACAATAGAATTCTTTATAGACCAAAGAAGCTAAGGCTCGGCTTGGCCAAAGTGCACATTAGTAAGTGAGCGATCAGCTATTCGAACTGAGTTCTGGTGACGCCAAAGTCAGTGTGGGGTGGGGTCAGGATGTCCTCGAGCTTCGGAGGTCTTCTGCCTGCTGGAGGCATGGGCTTAGTTCTAGGCTCTATATGCTTCAGAAGGAAGCAGAAGTGGTAAATCTCTGTAGGGCATAGGTCTTGTAGGGGAAACAGAGGCAGGAGGGCAGGCAGGGCAGAACTCTTCAGAAAATGAGGCAATACATTTTTGAGAAATATTACATGGGGTTGGATGGTGGAGTACCCTAAGAGCAACTATTCAAAATTAGTATAAAGAAGTTTTACCTACTATACAGTTTTCAAGGAGATGGGATGAGAGGCGAGCCTTGATGTCAGGCTTATTAGTGTTTGAGACCAGGATAGATATTTCTTGGGAGTTTCTGGAAAACATCTAGCAAGGAGTCCCATGGGCAGTAACTGATGTTCATGCCATTGTAAATAAGCATTGGGGTCAGGGGTGGTCCACATCCTACTCAGAAAAACAAGGAGCAGCATTTTCTCTCCAGGCCTCCAGGGGTTATCCGCAGTACAATACAAATGATGCCTTAGCCTTGACGGGACAGCTAAAATGCAGACATGTTTGATACATGCTATTTTCCAACCTTAGCTTCTTCTACCCTGCTTTAGGATATCCTAGGCAAGGTTTCAGACAAATAAACACGAATGCATCATTTCCAAAAGTCCTTAACACGGGAAGCAGAGACCTGTGAAGTCAGCCACCTGGAAAGGTCAAAAGCTGATTACCGTGCAGCAGCCAAAGAACATGGCCCAGTATGGACATGGTACCTCCATAGCTCTTATCTGACTGAAGTGCACAAATGTGGATTGGAAATGACATGCTTACTAATTTTCTGAGGGGAAAAAGGGGAAATCCAGTATAGTGACTGGGTAAAAAGTTAGTAATAAAAGGTAAGTCACCCAGACAGGGAGTTTCCTGAGCAAGCACAACCCGGCAGTTTTTAGCCACGTTTCTTTCATGGCATCGTCTTAGTCAAGTCGATACACATCTGACCCAGTGCTGGACCACCTACGAAGCCACCCCTTGTCATCACACCAGGTAGGGACGTCAGCAAGAAGCCTTTTCAGCCCAAGCAGCAACTCACTTTCCAAAACAACTCTCCACACTTCCAACTAAACAAACGACTAAGTAAACCTTGATATAATACAGCTTAATCAGGATGGAGTTTGAGTAATCTCTGAACCAACAAAATCTGGGGAATGTGTGTACAGAATATCCACTGCACAAATGTCAGACCACAAGGTCAAACTCTTGTCGGAGATGCTGCTAAGGACTTTTTATCCAGCCAATATAGGAGAGGAAGCGAAACCCAGAGTCACGCTAGCTTCTACCCTGCAGCCCACTTTTCCTTATGCAAAGATCAAGAAGGCACATTTTAGGCAGAATTATTTTAGTTGTTTCCTGGAAAGAGTAAGCGAGTCTATTCCCATTAGTTTGAACAGAAAGCTCCCTCTCCGATCCAACATAACTACTGTGGGTGAAGCTGGAGCATCACAACTCACAACTACAGTACAGCTGGCATCACTGCGTGGTTTTAACTTTGGCAGGGACAAGCTACGAAGTCCAAGGTTAAAAGGGTCATTTATTGCCTGCCAAATGGAATGTTTCAAAGTGAAATGGTTCAGTCACATAATTAGGGAAAAGAGGAAAGAATTAACACGTACACTCACATACATAATTAAGTGTGCTCACAGAGTGACCAGCGCAGGAAAATGTAAACAACAGTAGCCTGGGAGCACACAGTTATTCGGTTTGTCACAGAAGACCTAAAGCGGCATCTCCTGGATCTAGGTTAAAAGCCATTTTAATACCTCTGTCATCATCATCCAGGACACTGGTAGCACAAGTCTCAATATGCTTCAGAACCAAAGACAGTTAAGTCCAATGCCAGCCTGTACACTCCCTACCAACGTGTGATGTGGGCACATACCTTATCTCTGAAACTGGCCTATAATCTATAACATGAGACATATGACCATCCCCACAGGTTTTTACACAGATGTCATAAAATTACACGTAAGTATCTGGCCCTGGCACATCCTAGATCCTTAATATTACTCCTGCCCTTCCCCTCCCTTCCTCCCTTCACCTTTGGGCAGAGAGATCTTGTGTGTGTGTGTTTAGTTTTGAAATTATGCCTGTATGTCACAGGCAAAAATATATACTTCTTGCCATTTATTCAATAGCAAACATTGATTATTTACCTTTTTGTACTGTCTAACCCAGAAGTTCCCAAACATTCTTGTTTCATTATTTAATCTATCAGTAATTTTTAACAGCACTCTCAGGCTAAAAGAAATACCTAACCATTCTGTTTATTAATAAGACACAAATGATTTAATAAGTATTTATATCCTAACATTTTAGTACATTCTAAAAAACACAACGCACATAAATAAAAAACAGTATGTTATTCTCAGATGATCACAAGTATTTACTGCCGAGATGCATGCGCCTGTTGGACACTTCATAACTCCTCAAACCCTGGCATCAGGCTGGAAACCCCCACCCTCGTTTCCTGCTCCACGTTGTACCACAAGGTACTGCTTTATACATTATGGCAACTGAAAAAAACCTAGCTTCACAAAGGTATGACATCACTAAAGAGAATGTCATGTGTTCCAATAGTGAAACTGAACTACCTCGAGCTAGTGGTTCACACAGTGTCTGACAGATGTCAAGAATTGATGTATTTTCCTCAACTACTTAAAAATATTTCCTGGCACTCTTTTGAATTTGCTGCAATGTCCACGGCATCTTGGCTCACTGTCTGGGAACCAAAAGGCTAATCAATGTTTGAAATCAGGTTCTTTTCCTGCGCTACTGTGTCACAGAACTATGAATCGGACATTATAGATAAATCTGAATAGTAGCAGAACTGCTATAATGGAGTTCTAATTATAGTTCTCTTTAACTTTTTAGTCTTTAGCATTTCACCTATTAAAATCTGTCCCAGTAATGTCATATGGTCACCAGATAAATTCTGCAATGAAGGTTCTGAGGACTCAGATAGGTATCTACTAATCTCAATCTCAAGTGTTATTTACCTCACAGATCCATAGAGTAACATAAAGTTTACCCAGTGATCCGTTTCTTTAATAGGAACATGTGAGCTGTGCATCAGCCTCCTCTAAGTTCACTCGACATGAAGAAAGGGATTCCCCTTCTAAACATGAGTCTAGCTCATCACTTAAGAACTCTGCTTGCATGTTCGTTGTTTGGCATCCAGAACCCAGGCCTAGGGAAGCAGCAGGACTCGCCCCTGCTCCTATTCAGACTGTATTCTATGTTGTTTTTATAGGCATGTCTCCAGAGCTGAAAGATGGTTTAAACCTTGTTCAGGAAGAGAGTGGTAAGGAGAGGCACAGTGGGGCACACGATATATGCTGCACGTGTGCAACACCAGCCCTCTGAGAGAAAAAGTCCTGCTCTGCAGCATAGGCCAAATTCTACGTCCCCAACCCCCACCGCGGATGAGCAAGGTTGCTGCGCTCTGCTCTGGGAAAGGCAGCACTCCCTCAGCTCTGGAGAGCAGGCTCCAGCCCACCACTGGGCACAGGTGTCTTGTCTTCTACAGCTGCCTAAAGATGCTCTGGCTTAAGAGACACACTCTTTGCTGAAAGGAAGATGTGCAAATGTTTGGGTTATTAGCTCCTAATTGGGGATTTCTCCTAGACACAATAAATAAAGTAAAAAAAAAATAAAAAAAGAGTTCTTTGGAGGAAAAGTAGGCTAATCTGGAGCATTTTATGCAGGGCATGAATTCTGATCTTCCCCTCAGAATGCGGAAACCATCCTGACCCTGCTGGCTGAGTCTTCCCACCCAGGGAAATGGAGTCAGCAGGAATTCATCAGGCACCAACCAGAGGCCCAATATCTCATTAGTAGTTTTGGAGGGTCCCAAGAGACAACAGTGTGGTCTCTGTCCTGAGGAGCGGACGATGTCACTGGGGAAAGGAAGCTCATTGCACACGAAGCAAGCAAAGCCCGGCTCCGGACTATTCTCTTTGGAACTTTAGAGTAAACCAAGCAACGCTGTCTATCCTGGGGGCACTGTTGGCAGAGACCTGCAGGACCCACTGTTTCCACTGCTACACACATTGATGGGCCCCCGGTGGCCTATTTGGCAAGAAGCTTTGTATACAGTACCTTCCAGTCTCACTCCGCCCAGTGTGAGTCGGTGACCTGAGAGTCCCACCTCTGTCCACTTTGCAACCTCCTCCTCAGTTTCTCCAGGCACACGATTTGGTGCTGATTTTAAAAAGTCTGCTTTATTTTGAAACTCAACTGACAAAGCTGTTATATTCCACCAACTCTCTCCCCAAAAGCCGTGCAGTTCAAGGTGGCAAATCCGGAGATCGGCCATTCCGAATGCACCACGACATCCCAAAATAAGTTCGCAGGCGAGCGCGCAGAAACAAACAGAAACACAACAGCTCTTACAGGGGTGATTACCTCCCCAGGGGCGCTGGGTTTAGAATTATGCAAAATAGAACAAGGCCAGTCTAAAAGTTCGCATAGCGGTGATTTAAGTGAGGTAGCAGTGAGTATAATATCTTCTAACGTGTTAAAATTTCCATGGCAAACCCGTGTTGTAAAATGCTTTGCTGTTCCATTGATTTGATAAGCCTGTGGGGTACACTTTGCATTCAGATATAGTGACATATAAAGTGTCTTGTTTGCTTTGAAAAATGAAAGGTCAATAACAACAATCCTTGGGTTCCTGTGATTTCCCCATCATTTATACTGAGTGCCTTCTAATTCTGGACCTTAAACTCCATGCTGGGAAAAGCACTTGTTCAGCCCTTGAGGAGTTTTCAGACTAGTTACTGGGCATCAATGTCCTCTGGACCTTTTCAGATACCGTGTAACTGCAGCAATATATATGAAACAAGCCAATTATTATACCATTTTCACACTTATCCTCCCCACAACTTACCCTGGGTTTTACTACAGACCTCCTCTCATATAAGGTTTACCTTTACGATCTGAAGGTCCTTGCTGGGACAAAGTAGAACTTCAGATACATAGAACATGGAGTAGGTGACTCTTTTCCCTAAATATCGATTTGCATGGGGGTTAAGGAGCTTCCTTGTTGGAGAGTTACACTTAAACTTTAGCAACACTGGAGATTCAGACAAGTATGATGGTTTGAGGAGCTGAGATGAGGAATGAAAAGTAGGGGTCACTGTGGGAGAATCTGGAGGGGCCTGCGATTACACTCAGCCACAGTCTGAGAGCCCCATGGGAAGATGTTCAGATGGCTTGGATGTTCTTTGCTATGGTGGCTGGTATTTGGACTCACCCAGCCCTACCTTCCAGGGGCTGTAAATACCTTGGGGAGGAAAGGGCTTATGTATATACTGGAAAAAAAAAACCCTCTCTCACTAAATTCTAGAGTATTTTGGGGTTCAAATTACTTTACTAAGGTAATATGCTCTTAAATGAGCCCAGAGATGAAAATCTTTTTCTCATTTCATTGCAGGCTGCTATTCTGTTGTAATAAATGATCTGAGATGGCTGGGGCTAGGGCCGGCAATCAACCATGAGAAGGGGATGTCCATAAGTAGCAGTCAAGAAAAAAAAGGCTGGTGTGGTTTAGGGTGGGCAAGGCCAATGTTATGGCACCAGTGGGACTCTAAGTAGCAAGCAAGGCTCAGTGGGGAGTGGAAGCCCAGATTCATTCCTAAACACACACAAAATGCCGCTGTAGGAATGCAAAGGGATGTTGAGGTTGGGATAAGCTCTGTAAGGGACTGCATCACGTGCACTAGCAGGTGAGGGCTTCAGGCTGTAGTCTTGACGTCAGCGAGACCCATTCACACCCGCAGGCTAGAGGCTTGGAAACATTTCGGCCACATAAGCTTACATCGGCCCCTCCTCTTCTTTTAACTGACATGCAGTCCTAGCCTGGTCATCATCTCTGCTCTTGGCCACTTCCCTGAGTCCCTGTGTAACCAAGCTGTTTCTGAAATGCGGGCAGAAAAGTAAATTTACTGTGTTCCTCCAGAGCAGCCTGAGATTCCCTAATTTGCATTGCTATGTGAGTGCAAGGCACGATGATAAAAACATAATTCTTATGACACGTCAAAGACAGCTCATTAGATCAACTTTTTTTTCCCTGTGTATGTGTTTTTTTTTTTTTTTTTAAAAAAACACAGACCACTGTGCTTTCTTTCAAGTGACAGGAGGTGTGACAGCTGCTCTACGAGGTATTCAATGGTTAATTAAGACACCAGTGTCATCGCTGAGCGCTTTGTGTTTCATAGAAAGCAGTCGCTAAACAGATGAAAGTAGGTCTGAGGCAAGGGGTAGCGTAACTATTATTTCATTAATAAATAGCTCTAAAAGTGAGGGAAGTGATAAAGGCCTCAAGAGCGTCTGTATCTGCCCCGGTTCTGTCAGGAAAATTAAACAGAGCACTTGTGATTGCCATTGCTTCTGTTTAAGAGATCCAAGCAAGTTGGGTCACCTATGCTGAGCAGGTGAGAGTTTGTCTGGTTCTTGGGGCACCCCCTAGTGACACATGCCTGTACCCTGGCCCCTGCGCATCACTGCTACCGAAGGGATTGTGGCGAATTCACTACTTTGTCTTCCATCCCCATCCTCTCCTCCATTGCCCTCCCCCCGCCTTCCACCAAAGAAGCCCCAAAATGCATTTTCAGACAAATATCAGGGAAGCATTTATAAATATTTCAGAGGTGTTTCATAAATAAGTAAGCAAATCTACAAAAAGACTTCCCTCTTTTAATGAGAGCTTGCCTGTGGTGTATGCCTTTTATTGGTGCATCATTAAAAAACCAATTGGGAAGATTTTTACACTGGACTCTCTTTTGGGGGGTTTCATAATATATGAAAAAAGCCTGCTATGTATCTCTGAAACACGTAGCCTCGTCCCTGACAGATTAGGCAGTTCCGGCACGAGGGAATAGCTTTTACTCTTTTTCAAGTAAATACTAATCAATAGCAAGTGCACCGACAAAACCTCCTTGCCGCCTAATTGCACCACAGTTACTCATAGACCCCAACAGAATTCTCCCCTGGATGTAACAAAATTAACTACCAGGGGCTGAGCTGGTGAGTTATCGCCATCTCTCTGTTCAAGTGTAATTAACACAACCCCCCAACCGCCTCGCATGCCATTAAAGTGCCATTTGTTTGTGTGACTTCCAAACAGGGTCTGAAGGTCGTGCCCACATCACTCTTTTTTAACACATTCATCTGCACAAGGAGTCAAACTGGCAGAGAGGTGGTCCTAACTGTTACAGGAAATCTCTCCCTCGGAAATCTTGTTTGAAGTTGCCCTTCTGCAGCTTAGTGCCCTCTGTGGTCTCTTTGGCCATGTCAGAAATAACCAGACGGCAGGAGAGGCAAATAAGTAATTGGAACTGTCTTCGTAAGCTAACCTGGTACCCAGCTCTGGGCTGATCCAGCTGCAAGATATGCAGGAATCTTACCAACAGCTTGGGATGGATACGCTGACTACTTTGGTAATAAACTACTTCTTTTTATCACACATTAAGATTTGTCCAGGGCTTTTACCGACATTTTTCTAATTCATTATTACGGTTGGCAATTATTGTAATAGCGGTGGCCATTTCAGAAGCACTTGAGCTGCGAGTTTTACGTATACATTTTCTCATTTAATCCTTACAAGAACTTTATGAGTTAGGAATCATTACCCCTATTTTAAAATCCAGAAAACGGAGGTTCACCGAGTGACCCCAAGTGCTCCAAGCAGTCAGAATGATGGGTCACCGGGATGCGAACTCAATTTTCTAACTCTAAAGCTCATGCTGGACTACTTAACCATCTTTGGAGGGAGGTACCATCTTCATCACCACCGGCAGCATCAGTATCATCTGCATTTTACACATGTAGTAGATGAGGCACAGAGACGTAAAGAAACTTGCTCAGGGCCACCCAGCATGGAAGAGTGGGGAAGAAAGAGAAAGAGGCAGCCAGGGGGGCTCAGTGGAATCTGACTCTCTGAATGCACACTGAGTCATAGCAGCCATTCTGCCAGGCTTTTTCCAGGGTCAGTGGAAAGAGCAAGAGAAGAGCCCAGAGGCATGATGCGTGCCCCTGTACCAGACACCTGCTTGGGGACTTTCAGCCTGTGACATCCCCTCTCTAGGCTCAGGGACCTCAACTATTGTACACAACAGTGAATTAGATAAAAGATCTTTTAAGTCCCTTGCAGATTTAACATTCTGGCTAATTGTGGATTCTTTGAGCTAGAAGAGGCCGTACATGGAAATCTAACATAGCATTATTTTCTCAAGACTTGACCTAGTCATGTCCCTGTGAGAACTGAGATAGCCATGTTGTCACAAAGCAATCACTTTTATGAAAGACGGATTAATGGGTTGAGGATCCCCACATTTAGCTTTCAGGGATAATCAGCCACTCCGGGCGCCAACAGGTAAAGAGAGCGCGTGCTGCCCACCGTCCAGTTCCCATGCATAGCGTGGCATAGCCGTGCTGCTTGTGAAGAGGTCTGTAACTCTGGTCAGGACTCACGTGTGGTGCCACTATCCATCCAGCACCAAGGGGACACTCATGCCTGAGCAGCCGTGTTGAGTTTGTGTATCAGGGCGGGGGACAGCCTTTGGTGTCCAGAGATCCTTGACATCAATTTATTTCCATTTAAATATGTTTTCCCTCGATTCAGAACAGACCAAGAGAAGCAAAAATACTAATCAAAACGGAATGCAAATATCCAAGGCTCTCTTCTCTCAGAAATGCCCTATTTTCCCCCCTCCGTGGTACTAATGTTTTAGAAATAGAAGGCACCTCTGGAGAGACAGGATAATACCAAATTTTAAAATCTGTAGAAAATGAGTACAGGGGTAGGCGGCACTATTAGTGCTACTAAAAATAAGCTTTGGGAAGCTGCAATAAATGGAAAAACCAGAAGAGTCATTCCTTTTTTAAACTGTATTGAAACGCCTGCATGTTCGGGAGCCATTTTCTCCAGAGATCCTGACAATAATACTTTGGATTCAATAATCATTTCTATGGCGCTCTCCTGCCATCTTCTCCCTCTTTCACCCCTCCATTCCCCTCCCTCCTTGCCCCGTAATGCAGGCTAAATATTGAGCATATTACCCATTCAAGACAGTGTGGTCCTGCCAACTGAATATTGTGCCAGATGCCACAGCACTGGGGTGATTATGCCCTGCTTGCTGCTTGGTGTACTGCAGATGGGAATAATTTTCCTTCACTTTTATTTTAGTTTTTACAGAGTGTTCTAGGGTTAATGTAGACAAACACCCCAGTTCTGGAGAGAAAGGATGTCCTCTTGGCCTTGAGGATTCTCTCATCTATGTAGCCCCATATAGTGCCCACTCTGTTTTGCCCTCAGGGGGTAAACTTCCTGTTACTTCGGGGAGGGGGTAGGGAAGGGTCTGCTCACACCACTGACCTCAGGGTAGGTTGAAGCCTGTCCTGAGAAGCCATGTTCACCATCCACAGCTCTAGTGGACTAGGAAAATGATTCCAAATATTCAGACGGCAAGGACACTGACATCCACTATTCCACCTGCTTTGGGTTCTATTTCAGGTGCCAGACTGGACACATTTGCCAGCCTCAGTCACAAAATCCCAGCTGAGCTGTTCAAGGTATCCGGAAATTTCTGAGATTTTAACAGTAAAACAAAAGAGTAACTTGCCAAGCCCGGAGGCCCAGGTGTCAATGCTTAGATTAGCTCCTTAGCACTCAGGTGGGCTAGCAGGCCAAGTCAAAATTAGCAGTAAACCCAGGACCAAAGTTTCTTCCTGCCTTCGCATCTTTTCTCAAACGTATCCTTTCTTGCAATATTTAATCCTCACATGCATAAAGAAATGGAGAAAAATAGACTCCAAAAATCTATAGAAAAGAGTCACAGAATATTTAAAGGGGGCATTTGTTCCACTTTCTTCATTTTATAGATGAAGAACTGAGGAACAGAGGCTGAAGGTTGGGAACGGGACCCCTCTTGGCATGTGTCAGACAGAGTTGGGGGCAGAGCCCCGGAGCACTGGCTGGGGCTTCTGGCTCCTGATTCAGAGTTCTTACACCCCCAGGGCTCTTGTTGTTCCTGGTTTGATTCATGGCGCCTCCAGAAAGGGAGTGACCTCAGGTAGGACAGGAGTGAAAAGCCAAGCTTCAGAACACTTCCTTAGTTTTTACAAGGCGATCTGGAATGCATTATTATTTTTCCCTTCTTTGTTTCAGTCCGGCCATTTCTGCCTCTTAAAAGCAGCTAAGCCTGCACCGTGGAGGGGATGCAGAAATCTACCAATAAAGTAAGCCTGAAAGCCCTGTGCTTCCTGCGGAAAAAAATCTATATGTGTCCTTCAGCCTTATAATTGAGTTGCAAAGGGGAAAAATAAAATTGTTCTCTAGCTGTGTGGAGCCATTCCACCCAACATGCCAATAAAAAGCAAGTGGTGTTTTTGTCCATGGGATGTCCAGGTTCAGAGTCAGATCTATGAAGCTAAACAAGGGCTAGGTTATTACCAACAAACGATTACACTCTGGGTTGTATTGAATAGAGGGCTATTTGAACTCTTGAGACTAATTGGAAGGGTTCTGAAATGTCAATGCTGATGTTCCCTGTCCAGATCCCTCGAACCACAGAGGGAATTGACTAACCTTGAATCTTAAAAATTTTGCCTTCAAGAAAGTCCCATATTTCTCTCAGGAAATGTGAATGTTAATCCTTGGCAGGCATGTTGTTTAGCTGCTGGTGTCCTTCTTTGTCATTAAGTAGATACCTAGTAACCATCTACATTATTTTTTCCTGAAATGTATTTGGATGATCAGGTAAATAATAACACATTCTGGTTGTAAAAATGTCTTCTTTCATTCAATATCAACTACTCCTTGCAATATCTGTAAACAGGTGAACATTGCCTACCTTTAAAAGAACCTTGTGTAGCTGGGGCAACAGTGCCATTTTAGAGATGAGGGGACTGAGGCTCAGAGTGATTACATGGCTCATCTAAGTTCACACAGCTAGAGAGCAACAGAGAAGGGACAAACCTAGGTCGGCTAGTTCCACATCCAATTCTCCCTCCCGGGTACCCCATGATGTCTATCGTGGTATTCACAAACTGCTTTTTAAGGTTAAAAAAAAAGTGACACTACAATAACTAATTAAATTCATCCCCAGCCTGCCAGTCATGTCAATATTTAGGAGTCCATGCTCCTCTCCACGGACATAAATCATCTTTATAAGTCTCTGGATGTCTTTATGACTACAGCAAGCGCCAGAAGCGCCTGGCGGTGGCTGATTCACTGATGGATAAGATGAAACGGCCAGACCAGTCTTGCAGCATACCCTCTGCTCCCAAGGCTATGTACAGGGCCAGGTCTGAGAACATCGGACCAACCCAATCTTTCATCACATTCGCTCGGTTGATTTTATTTGTAGACAAAATAGATGGCTGCCTTCCTGTTGTAATTTCCAGGTTCTTAGAGGAAAGCACCTCTTCTTCAATTCTCTTCTATCTCTGCCCTTGAGGTTTTAAATCCCTTGAGCAGGGATTGAAAAACAACCATTCTACAATTAAAGACAGGTTTAAAGTGCAAATATACTAAAGAATCAATTCAGGGCAACAGATTTCATTCACTAATGAATAAGTAAAATAATAATCAATTCTCTTCCCACCTAGCATACTAGGAGCCCTGGCTGCATTATTTTGCTGAAGGCAAGTCCTGTGAAACAGTTTCTAGGTTCTAGTGAAATCAATAGCTTGAGGATCTATTAATAGGTTTGATCAAAGTTTTTTAAAGCAGCCTTATTGAGATAAAATCTACACCCTACAATCTATATGTTGTAAGTGTTCAATTTAATGATTTTAGTAAATTTATAGTAGTGTCACCATCACAATAATCTGTTTTTAGGACCAAGTTCAATTTGAAGAAAGAATACTTTGAAAACATAATTCTGCTTGCCTATCACAACACTTTATCAATATCTCCCTCAATTAGGCATCCCTATCTAAGGGCAGCCATGCTTTGAAAGATTGGCCATCTGTTCCTGCCTTCTGAGTGACTGCATGCTGAAATTTGGGGGTGAGCTTAGAGCCCAGCCTCCCAGTACTCAGGCTCAAGGAGGCACCCCTGGTGTTAACAGGAAGGTCCATCGTCACTTCCACAGCCTCCACACCCACTACGTGGAAAGTTACAGAGAGCTCTGGGTCACACCTCTAGTTTCCAGAACCAGGAGAACAAACATGTGATTAGCCCCTCCACCCCAGCCTCCTACACCCACCTATCCTCGGAAAGCCTGAAGGAAATTGGCCAACATCTTGGCATTCCTTCTGGATGCCAAGTCCCCTTATTGTTTTTGTACTTCTTGGAGACTGTCAGTACAACTTCCCCCCTGACAGCCATGTGACAGGCTACGCTGCCCTTTATCTCAGGGCACCAAATGACTGCCTCATTCCAGGTCTTTCTGTTTCACTGGGAGTCAAGTGAGAGACGGAAAGGAAGCCCTATTTTAAGGCAAACAGTAGAACAAAGATACTGCTTTGCTTTGCTGGCATTTGTTAGTAGCAGACATGGGTAAGTAGTGGGTATGAGCAGCTATTTGGCTGAGAACAGAACCTGCTTGCATTACACACTGTAGATCTACTGTTTGGGGTCAAAGTAACAGCTGTGGAGCTAGTCTACTAAGGAGAACCAGAACCAAAGGCATGTATGCCTTTACCCATGTTCACCTCTTTTGTCCTCTTGTCTGTCCTTCTAGCTCATAGTTCTCCAAACCCAAACAACTGACCACTCCTTTTTCCCACGTCATTCCTTCCTATGGACTTAGGTTGGTGGATCAGGTGTTCTGTCTCCCCACCACACTGTGAGTCTAGTGGGAAGGGGACCACGTCTTATGCATCCTTGTAACCTTGGAGTCCTACACCACATCTGGCACAAGAGGATGCTCAAGAGATGATTCGCACTCAGTTGATGAGGAAAGGACCCTGAAAACAAAGAGAGGTTCACATGCAGAGTGAATATTTTTTCCTGCTGTGCTAACTTGCCAGGCTTTACATGGTCAGGGACCAATTTGTGATAATCTGCTGAAATAAGAAACTGTTTTAACTTCAGAAGCACCAAATGTAAACTGCAATGTTGGATTGCAGGAGAAAGGGCTGGAGGCTTTGGGGAAGGGGCTTTCCCAAAGCACTTGTCCACTGAGAGGGCAAGGGGAACGCAGGCTCCCAGTGAAGAAGAATAATGTTGTAACTCCACAGCTGCGCTTTGTGAGAATAAGGCGACCGCTCCTCCTCACAAACATCCACAGTCAGAGCTATATTCACAGCAAGAAATACAAAGGTGTGATTTCAATTTGTGGTTTAAATAGCCTTCCCGATTTTAATTTTGTCTATCATGCCCACAGTCATATCCCAATGCTTAGCACAGTATCCAGATCACAGAAAGCACTTAGTAAATACTTAGGATGTGAATGATTATTTCAAAGTCTGACTGGCTTTTTACCCCATAAAATGTGCATTTTTTTCCTTGTGTTCTAAAAACACAAATGTCCTGGGATGAATTTTCCATTGGAACATCTCACTTGTCTAGGAAGCAATTCATGAACACGATTAACAAATGGGAAATAAGTAAAATAAATCCATGGGAACCAAGGCTTGGAGTTCCACCATACAGAAAATAAATGCAGTGAAGGCTCAAAATCTCAGATATCCTCAAGTGATTACTCACCTTCTGAGTGACCCCTGACATGTCAGAGAATGCTGGGGCTCATGAGCCATCCAGGAGGAGGCAGAAATGAAGAGAAGGGAAGGGAACTAACATTTCTTTGGCACCTACTCTGAGCCAGGTATTGGTCAAGTACTCCTGTCTCTCATTTCAGTTCTGACTATGGAAGCTACCAGATGGTGATGGCGATCATGAGGAACAGGGGATCAGAGATACTACATGTCGCACCCAAGGTTGCCCAGCGAAGAAATGGCCATGCCAGAACTAGTGCAGATCTATGTCACTGTAAAACGAAGCTCTCTCCAGCCACCACGTATCTGGACCCTAGTGTTGTGGCTCTTGAGTCCCGCAGGGCAGAGGCAAGTCTTATGCATCTCTGTAGCCTGCTCTCCTCAGCATAGACCAGAGGAAACACGGATACATGTCTCCTAAGCTGCATTCCAGGTCACCAGCTGAACAAAAGTGCTCTGACTGCAGCCCCACAACCACCCGAGGGAGGGCACGCAGCCGCAAAGCGCTGGCGCCGGAGGAAGTGCTCATGCAGCACCGGCAGCACCGGTTCCAGCGGTGGAGCACAGACGTCTCCATAGAGACACTTCCTTGCTCTCACACAGACCCCTGTAATTCAACCTTAGCAGCAATGATCCTGGGGCTGGAGGAAGGCCTTCTGGAGCTTTGAAAGGCAGCGTTCAAAGTGTCCTCTCTGCAGCTACCCCTGCCGCTCCACACAGATAGTGCAGAGCCTCCCAGCTTGGCATCGATCTTCCTTTACTCAAAGTTGGAGAATGGTTTTGAGTGGCAGGTGTGGTCTAGTGTAAAGCCTGGAGCAAGCAGCCTGGCAAGGAAAGGCCGGTGCTTCGGCAAAGAACTTCCCCTTCTTGACCCTTAGTTTCTCATCTGTAAATTGAAAAGGTCTGACAGATTATTTATAAGCATTGTAGAACTTTGTACAATGTTGCAAATACTCTATTTTCTGCACTGCCCAATTAATTAATCACTAGCTGTATGCCTACTACCTGCTGGAAATGTGGTTAGTATGATTAAGGAACTGAATTTTTAATTTCATATCATTTTAATTAATCTATATTTAAATTTGTTTTTAAGCATATTTTATTATGCTATTATAGTTGTTTCAGTTTTTCCCCCTTTGCCCTCCTCTGCCTGGTAACCCCTTCCCTCCAGCAATTCCTCCTCTTAATTTATGTCCATGCGTCATGCATATAAGTTCTTTGGCTTCTCCATTTCCTATACTATTCTTGACCTCCCCTTGTCTGTCTTCTACCTACCATTTATGCTACTTATTCTCTGTACCTTTTTCCCCATTTACCCCCGCCCCTTCCCTGCTGATAACCCTACAAATGATCTCCATATCTATGATTGTGTTCCCACTCTAGTTGTTTGCTGTTTGTTTTTGTTTTTGTTTTTAGACTTAGTTGTTGATAGTTGTGAATTTGTTGTCATTTTAATGTTCATAGTTTTGATCTTCTTTTCCTTAAATAAATCCTTTTAACATTTCATATAATAAGGGCTTGGTGATGATGAACTCCTTTAACTTTACCTTGTCTGGGCAGCACTTTATCTGCCCTTCCATTCTAAATGATAGCTTTGGTGGATAGAGTCATCTAGGTTGTAGGTCCTTGTTTTTCACGACTTTGAATACTTCTTGCCAGTTCCTTCTAGCCTGTAAGGTTTCTTTTGAAAGATCAGCTGATACTCTTATGGGAGCTCCTTTGCAGGTAACTCTCTGCTTTCCTCTTGCTGCTTTTCAGATTCTCTCGTTATCTTTAACCTTTGGCATTTTAATTATGATGTGTCTTGGTGTGATCCTCTTTGGGTCAAACTTGTTTGGGACTCTGTGGTTTCTGGACTCGTATGTCTATTTCCTTTGCCATGTTAGGAAAGTTTTTTTTTTTCATTATTTTTTCAAGTATGTTTTCAATTTCTTTCTCTTTCTCTTCTCCTTCTGGCACCCCTATGATTCAGATATTGGCACGTTTGGAGATGTCCCAGAGGTTCCTCAGCCTCTCCTTGTTTTTCGAATTCTTGTATCTTCTTTCTGTTCTGGTTGAATGTTTCTGTCTTCCTTACGTTTCAAATCATTGATGTGAACCCCAGCTTTCTTCCTTTCACTGTTGATTCCCTGTGGATTTTTCTTTACGTCACTTATTGTAGCCTTCATTTCTTCCCTTATGCTTTTGCTGTACTCAGTGAGGTCTTTGAGCATCCTGATCACCAGGGATTTGAACTCTGCATGTGATAGGTTGGCCATTTCCATTTTGCTTAGTTCTTTTTCTGGGGTTTGTCTGTTCTTTCATTTGGGCCACATTTCTTTGTCTCCTCAATTTGGCAGCCTCCCTGTGTTTGTTTCTGTGTATTAGGTAGAGCTGCTTTGACTCCCTGTCTCAGTGAACCTATTAAGTTTTATGGGGCAGAGCCTGAGGCATTCACCTGGGCAGGGCAACCCATTTCACAGCTTTGTGGATCTGAATTTGGGGAAGAGGTCGGAGAGGGAAATTGCTACTGCCTGGCTGCTGGAGGCTTGCTTGGCACTCTCCCCACTTCTAGTCACTCCCCCCACTTCCTGTATGCAACTGGTACCCCTCTAGCTATTGTCCTGGTGTTGGTTCCTAAACTGGGTGGGTTTGCATATGGTCTAGGACTGTGCAGGCCCTTTAAATGGACTCTCCTGAGAGACTGGCAGTTTCTTCTGCTGCCCCAATCCCCATTGGTTTTTATAGCCAAAAGTTATGAGGCTTTATTTTTCTGGCACTGGAACCCTGGCCTGCGTGGTCTGGACTGGGGCCAGGATCGCTTGCCCCCCAGGTATCCTTTCTGATTTTTATCCACCACACATGAATGTGGGACCACTTATTCTACCAGCCACTGCCACCTCCTTGCTGCCAACACACTGCACCCACTCCATCCTGGCTCCCCATCTCCACTCCTCGTACCTGTCTGGATGAATATGGCTTTTTTAAATCCTTGGTTGTCAGACTTCCATACAGTTCAAGTTTATGGAAGTTCTGGGTGTTTTTTGTTTTGAGGTTAGTTGTGATCCTTTTAATGGTGGTGCAAGGAGGTGAAGCATGTCTACCTATGCCTCCATTTTGACTGGAAATCTGTATTTAAATTTAAATAAACACATGAGTCTAGTGGCTTCCAAACTGAACAGAGAAGTGAGGAACCTTAAGCTCTAAAGAAGCGGAGAAAGAAGCAGCCTAAGGTAGGAATAAGAGTTCCCATTTACACAAATGTGGGTTCAAACCCCATTCTGTCACTTAGTAGCTATAGTTGAGCACAAGGTATTTAATGTCTTCATACCTGGGTTTCTTCTTCCATAAAATGAAGATAATAATGGACTCCACACTAATGTGCTGTGAAAATTAAGATAAAAAGCTCTGTCCTGGCCAGTGTGGCTCAGTTTATTGGAGCATCATCTCACAACCAAAAGGTTGTGGGTTCAATTCCCAGTCAGGGCACATAACTAGGTTGTGGATTTGATCCCCGTTCTAGGCATATGTGGGAGGCAACCAATTGATGCTTCTCTCTTGCACTGTTTCTCTCTCTCTATTTTCTCCCCCTTCCTCTCTCTCTAAACACAATGAAAAAAATGTCCTTGGGTGAGAGGGAGAAAGAAAGCTCTTACTATGAGGGCTCTATAGATGAAGGGGTAAGGGAAGTATTTTTCTCTGATTAATCCATTATTTCATCCATCAACAGATCACATCTAAAATTGAGTGGAAGGAAAGACAAGATTAAAATCCACTAGGTGAGGCACTGGGAGGTGGGTGGGAGGGGAGGGAGGGAGGCAAGGAAAAGCAGTTTTGCCTACTTCACATGTTTCCCAGGGCTGTCCCAGTGTGTGTCTTTGATTGGGTCAAATTACACAAGATCTAGCCAGATATTCAGATTCTCTCAGATGTGTCTGTGTTGTGTAATTCTCCCAGCCTTGTAAAGGAACAGATCTGACCGGCCAGGGATTTTATAGGAGGCATCGTCTCTGAGATTTACAGTTCACAAGAAACAAGGGAAGGCTCCTTGGCATTCTACAACAAACACATAGACAGTCTGACACATCAGGATGACACTTTCTGTGCTACTTAGATGGCATCTTCTAGCTAGAATTAAATGGATTCACCCATTAAAGACAAAGCAGTTGATGAGAAAATCAGTCCCCAATTCCTTTTGCCCCCAAAGATGCTAACTCTGAATACTTTGCATCTGCCCCATTTTAATAAATATCTCCCTATCTATTCAGTCCTTGCCAACATCATTGGAACCACCTGGAGGAAATTTTAAATCCTGGTGCCCAGGCTATACCACATACAACTAAATCAGAAATGGTGAAAGTGGGACCTGGGCGCAGGTACTTTTGAAAGTCTCCTGGATGCTTCTAATGTGCAACCACATTTCGGGATCAAGTGTTTACAGGGAGAGATCTGGGTAGAAATTCACGAGTTAACTGCAGCAGGAGCCCTGATCTTTATCATACACTCAAGGCCTAATCATATCATGCTGACGTTTCGTTTAGCACACATTGCTTATTGCATCTAGAATATTTCTCAGCCAACATCCTCTTTAATAAAGCCCAATTTGGGCCATTTCCCATTGTTAGTGTTGACCAGGAAATTCCCTAATGAACTGGTGATAGGAGGGGGTGGTGTTTTAATATCAAGCCTTGAAGAAGTATTAAGCCAGTTTCCAGAGCCCAAAAACCATCAACGAAAGAGCAGCTTCAACAACTTCTGCATACTGCCACCTGGTGGGACCTGGTCCCAACTTTATCCCTGCTCCTCAGCTTTGGGCTACGGCCCCTCCTCCAAACAGATGTAATTTAGGAAAATGTCATGCATTTTCAATCCAATTTACTGGTGCCTTCCACATTGATCAGACTTCTTTCTCCTTTTTCCTCCCATCGGGTTAATATAATTATTGCTTTCACATGGTGAAGCCATTTTATGTAATAGCTTTGTTTGTTACTATGGTTACGAGTTTAGCCGTACTTTGGAATATAAATCTATCATCCCCGAAAGTAGCTTTCTATTTGTCAAGGTGCAGCCCTTACACACATCAAAAAGCAAGCTGAGTAGTGGCTTTAGTTTTCTGTCTTCAGGGAAGTGGCCTCCCTTGTATTTGAAAGTCCTCTGCTTGTAGACATTCCTTGGAAACTGCTGGGTGCTGTCCCACTGTCTCCCCCCTGGGATTTTTCAGCCTGTGTGAGGCACCCATAAGGCCCATCAGAAGTGCTATCAGGGACTAAGTCAGAAAAGCTGGCTGTGGGGCAGCTCTGGTGGCCAGGCCAGGGCCCTCCTGTTGCAAAACTGGAGTTGTTACGTGTCTGTTTACTCTTGGCTGATTTACTTCCCAGCTAAAGGCAAGGCCAGAGAACATAATCTCTTAGGAGTTAAATTTCTTTGGGTATAATCCCTTCCGCTCATGTATCTGAAGCACCGTCCCTTATTTCCTGACGGGACTGGAATTATAAGTTCCCTTTAGAAAATGGCAAAAGTTCAGAGCTGGGTTCAATCTGCTCTCCTCAAGAGACAAAGCCTGACAGTGTCTCTGCCCTGACAGTGTCTCTGCTCTGATCTTGCTTCATACCCAGCTGAATCGGACCTGGCCCTTGGAGAATGGAGGATCCGTGGCCTTTGAAGTTGGCCTTTCCTTTCATGCCCGGTGGAGGATAACAGCTGACCCAGGAGAGGGGTGAGTGCGTACCTCGCCTCCCACGTGCATAGTCCCAGCTAGTCCTCATGACAACCAGGAGGTGTGCATCACCGTCATCCAGCACCACTCCCATTTTGTAGAGGAGGAAACTGACACTCAGAGGGATTAAAGTCACACAGTCCCAAAGTCACACCACCAGTCAGTCTTTGGAACTCATCATCTTTGGTCTCCAAGTTCCGCTTTCACTCTAGGCTTTCTCACTGGAAACTCAACAGAAGCTCACTCTCCAGATTCAACAGGAGAAAGAACAGGCACTACCAATGTGTTCACCGAGGCCTCTGCGAAACCAAACTGAACAAACTCCAGCCACGTCTTTCCTCTTTAGGAGAAAGTCATGGGTTTGGTAGCCCTTTGGTGAATTTCCAATGGCTACTAATTAACTAGCCATGCCATTTAAGTTTATTATCACAGAGCAGGAACATACTTATTTATACCACTCACATGGCAGGGTAATTTGCAGTTATATAATTTCATGATAATTACAGTGGAATTGCCAAGTAGATACCAGGCACTTTGGAGGTACATGTTCATCAACAACTAGCTACTTTGAAATTACCTGTTTATGACATGATTAGTTGTGGCCTTGTAATAAAGGTTGTTATGTAAGGAACTTTATCTTTTCACTTCCAATTGACAGAAAAAGCAGAAACCTTGGAGATACCAGGAATGTTTTTTTTAAACCCTTTTTTCCCTGACAGGATAGGATGCAGTTGTGCAGGTTTGTTCTGTTTTGGGGCATGTCTGGGTGAGCTTTATTTATTTATTTAGCAAAGGGTGCAAGCTGTGTCAGGCTAGTCCCCACAACTGTGGAGCCGGGGCACCAAGGCAAAGTACCCACTTGAGAAGAGAATGAGGGAACTCAGAGAAACTACGCTTGGACTACAGGGCACAGGAGCCACGGCGCTGAATGATTTCTTGCTTGTCTGCTGAGTGGGGACCAGGAAAATATATGTTGTAGTAAGGAGGCCAGAAAAAGAGAAGATGGTAGATTCCGTTTACCAGGGGTACTATGAAAGAGCACGCAGGTCATACAACTTATACTGGGCATGTGCCACCGGGGAAAACAACACCACTCCCAAGGCTGGTTTTCTTGGCAGAAGTGTTTTCCTTGTCCCTTCTTCCTCATCCCCTCAAGCTATGCTCTGCAGTTGTTCTTGCTGTTTATTTTAAGTGGCCATCACCGGCACACAGTGCTATGGGTTCCCACCCTCCAGGAGCTCGGGGCTTGGCTCACGTAGCATCAGAGAATCACTGGCTCTTAGAGCTGCAAGGGGACCCTCATTTAACAGAGGAGACATCCAGGCCCCAGTATGAGTGGATGTGTGGTCCAAAGTCACACAGCATGTAAATGGCAGAGCCGGGTCTGGAACGCCCATCTGTCACCTGCAAGTGGTTTTCCACATTGCCACTCCTTCCTGAGGGAGGGGTTGCTGATGCTTCAGATTGAAACTAGGCTAATTTAAATAATGGCCTTATGGGGAGTGCCTCTGCATCCATCAGAAAAGCTACTCTGGGATAGTTTCTTTTCTTTGTTTTGTTAAATAATCCTACACAAATGTCTTTAAGTGGTCAAGAGCAGGCAGACATTTGCTCCTCCTGGCCTGAAATGCCTCCTATTAAGAGACAATGAGAACTCCGCAGTCTGAAATGACTCCCCTTTTCCTCCCCGGTTGCTGGGAGGCTGAGAGCTACATTTAGTGCTTATTTGCTCAAATTTTCCCCAGGCAAAAGTTTTCATTATAATTTTCTTTCCCTCTCATTCACTTGATACCTGCTTTTGCGTTAGGTAAATTGTGTGAATCTTTTTTATAGCTGCATTTTTATTATAAAATTTCTGGATGGAGGTGGGGCTATCAACAATCAGTAAGTAACAATAAATAAACAATAATCTTATACCTAGGGGTTCAACCGTGTAGAAAATAAAACCTGACAGAATTGACAGACCAGTTGGGAAGGACCCCACGCCCTCCTGTACCACCTCCAAAGTGCAAGGGGGGGAAGGCTCCGTTTCAGCGAGAAGGAGCAGTAGGCAGAAGAGGCCAATTCCTTTATCAGCCCCACACCAGCTGCAGAAGCGCCATCTCGCCCCACTAACCATTATATCCAGAAGAATCAGAGGAAGAATCAAAGACTTCTGGAGACCTTGGAGTTGTGTGAGTTGGTGACAGAACTATAATAACTTGGAACACATTTGATAAATAGCAAAGGAAAGCAACTGACATTTCCTGATGGCAGCAATGTGCCCGGTGCTGTATGTGATGTCTGTCTGTCTGTCTCTATAGATAGATAGATAGATAGATAGATAGATAGATAGATAGATACAGATGCAGATAGAGATATAATATATATATATAATCTTTCTCATGAACCTTTTTAAAATTTTCTCTAAAATTGATTATGTCATCTTTATTCTCACAGATAGAAAGCAGAAGTTTGGAATTAAGTAGTATTTTTCAAGGTCAAATAATAAGAAGACATGGGATTTGAATCCATTCTCACTTGTATCTAAAGTCCATATTTTTTTCTTTCATATCATCCACATCCTCAGACCTTCACTGTCACTGGGCCATCTCTTTTAGGTCTCCCTTAGGCCTAAGGTCATCAAGCCTTATTAGCATATCAGTTGAACTCTAGGAAGAACAGGTTGGGGGGTATAGGTATGAAGGATGAGGATGACCCACCTAACCAGCTGCAGAAGACAATTCCCTGGGGTTCATAGTTAATCACAAGTTATTATGATAGCTACTTTTCATCCTTCAAAATGAAATTGTAATGATACTATTGTTATAATATTGACAAATCTTCAGGTGCACTAAATATCATGATGGGTTTTATTAAATTTTTATTTTATGAATTTTCTTTGTTGATGGATTACATGACAGCATTCATATTTCTCTGTTATATGATTGTTGGTATCCTGGAGTGACATGCTGTTGTGTTAAATCACAGGTGCGGGACACTTCAAAGTGCTTTTCTTGCACTAAACTTATTTCGAGGAACATTCATGAAGCACTGAAGGTCTGGACTGGGACGTGGGGTTCATCAACACTGGACAGGAATATTCCAGGCTCAAATTCCAGTCTTGCTTGGTTCTTCCTCCAAGCCCTCCAGGACCCTACATTATTCACCAGTCTTACAGAACTAATCTCACAAAGCAGTTAATTTCTTCGTTCATTTTGAGAGAAATGGGTGCCAGAAAGAGGAAAACTGAACTCCTGACTTACATACACTCTATGCCCCTGTCATTTCAGCCCTAAGAATACATCCAACAGACACCCAGGCATAGGTCCACTCAAGGACATGTATCAGAATGTTCACAGACCCACTACTCACAATAACATAGAAACACTCTCACTCCCATCAGTAACAGAATGGACGACTATGGCACGGTTTCACCATGGACTATATAGCAATGAAGAGGAAAGACCTGTCAGAGGCATCAACATGGACGAATTTCACACACATAATGTTAGGGGAAATAAGCCATATATAAAAGAGTGAGTCTGTTTATATGAAGTTCAAAATATATGCAAATCTTACCTAGAGTGCTAGAAGTCAAGGTAGGTGTTACCTCTGATTAGGGATTGTGACTGGCAGGGTCGTGAGGTGGCTTTGAGGATGTTGGTACTATTCCACTTTTTGATGTGGGTCTAGATTATTTGATGCGGTCACACAAAAATTCACTGAGTTGTACAAATATGATTTGTGCACATTTCTGTATATGTGTTATACTTCAATCAAAAGTTAAAGAAAAAGATCAGGGTTCAATTCCCAGCTCTGCCACTCGCTGTGTGACTTCCGGGATTCACTTTATGCTGTAGCTTCTTCATCTGATAAGTCAGCATAATACAAACCCACTTACTGGGATGTTGTGAGAATATAAGAAGCTGCATGTAAAACAGCCAGCCCTGAACCTGACACACGGTAGCTGCTCTGTATACACTCGTTCATTATTTCAGAGCTTTCAACATGGAAATTACTGAATACACACAGAACGAGAGAGAAGAACGTCACAGACTCCCACGCACCCATCAACCAGCTTCCATAATTGTCAACCAACCTGTGGCCAGTCTTCTCAACTATTAAAAAAGGGTATATTTTAAAGGTACATATTTGTATCTATCTATTGACTTGCATCTCTAAGAAATAACTCTTTTTAAATACATAATCATAATTTCTTTATCATTAAATACTATTGCTGCTACCTATCGAGTTTCCTGATCACCTTTAAAATGCCTTTTTATAAGTGGTTCCTTCAAATCAAGATCCAAACAAGGTATGCTGCTGTGTATTATTTCACTCTTAATTCACTTAGTCTCTCAACAGATGACAAGGGCAGTGGGCAGAGAGGCTGGCTATGACCCCTACCCACCAATCAGAGTCCTCTGTGCAGAAGGAAGAAGAAGGCTGTCGTGAAGGCACCTGACAACACCCAGAGCTTCTGTCTACCACACTCTTCTGAATTCTTTAGAACCATGGATGGCTGCTGTCACTGTCAAACTAGATCTAACACAATAAAGGACAGACTCTTTATCACAAGAATCTATACAAATGGGAGAGCAGCTACCACCGTCACACAATATACAGAAGAAATCCCGTACAGGGCATTGCCTGGAAGACTGGAAGGTGTTGTCAACTGGTCTCAGCTGTTCAGATGAAACAAGTGTTTCGAGCCCCTCACGTGAACACGCTGCCCAAACTAAGGTGAAAGTTGCACTTTGCATCTTTTCCCTCCGCTCTTTCATTTTCCTCTAGTGTTATCTTGTACCCTGGCCAATTTCTGGGTCTGAGGAAGGCAGGATCACGCCCAAACAGTGTTTGACCTTGTGCTGATTCCTTCAAAAGTGTATTGTCTCCTGGACTTTGGAGGCATCTCACTGCATTTTGTCAAATAACCAGGTAATGTTTCTGTCTCTTCGAACTAGATATGAATGCCAAGGAAAGGGCCCTCATTTTATTCATCTGTGGACTCCTCATCCCAGCACTGCGCCTGGTACACAGTAGGCCCTGAAACAAATGCGTGTGGGATGAGTTAGTGAACGACAATGAGCAGAGCCTGTGGGAAAAGCACTGGACGGGGGGTTGGAGATTGGCAGTCTGGCCTCTGAGGACTGGTGACCCGGGACAAGCCACTAACTTCGAGGGCCTTCCAGTGATTTCTAGGGTCTCTTCCAACTCTTAGGAAAGGGTCCCCAATTCTACAATGCACTTACTTTACTTACTTCTCTTCTGTGTTGATCCACCTGGAAATTTACATCTAAAGACTAACTGCTAGCCAAACTTCTGTCTGAGGCCTCTCAGAACACCTCATGACAATGCACCTTTGTCTGCAGGTTGCCCTACACTTCCTGCACCTCTCATGTCCCCACCACAGACCCCAACAACCTCGCACAGAATAGCCAGAAAGAACCCTCCCATCTAGCTCACCCAATGGTATGCTGCACGCTAGACATGGTTCAACTAAGTCACCCAGGAAGCTGCAGTGAGAAGGCCCTAAGCAGGCCTCTCTTTCCCCTTAGTCCCTGACTGATGCTGCCATGAACAGAGCTGGATGACTGACCATTATTAGGTCTGGAAAGGGCCACTGTGTTTTGGCAGGTACAGGTAGGGTCAGCTCACTGAAAACTAACCAAGTGGTGAAATTCACCTTGGTACTTGCTCTTCTCTTCCCTGCCATCCTTTTCATACTCCCTGTGTACGATCCCATTCCAGAACAATGCTCTGGCTCTTAGCTTGTTGACAGCTCATCTCCTGAAGGCGTTAGCTCATGAGTTCTCTGAGGCTTAAGTTATGCTGCATACGGGCACTGAGAGACTGGAAGGAAGGTGTGAGCTACAGTTATTCCATCCTTTCTTACTCACTGAAATTAAGGAAACAACTTGGATAGTTGCCTAATTTTTTAAAAGTTATCTTACTGCACGCCACTGCCACTAGTATATGTTCATACTACAAAAACATAAAAATATAGATTGGAATAAAGAGAAAACTAAAGTTACCACATTTTATAGGCCTTTTAAATGACAGAGACTAGATTTTTTTCATATATGTATAATGAGTATAGTATGTGTCCATAATCATACTTTGACTCATCATGTTTTATTAATTCTATTTTTAATGGAACACAAATTTTCCCTCTCCTCCCCTCCTCTCCCCTTTCCATTCTAATTCTAATGAAATAGAATGTATGAGGATTTTTAATATGGTTGCATTTGTTTTAATCCTCACCCAGGGATATGTGTATTGATTTTAGAGAGAGAGGAAGGGAGAAGGGAGAGAGAGAGAGAGAGAAACATCGATAGGTCGCCTCCTGAACACACTCCAACTGGGGATCGAACCTAGGTATACACCCTGACTGGGGACTGAACCCACAACTTTTTGGTATGCAGTGCAATGCTCTACCAACTGAGCCACCAGGCTGCGGTGATATATGGTTGCATTTTCAGTTTACCGAAGTGGGGAGATACATTTTGAGAGGGAATTTTTAATAATAGCAAGCTTCCAAGACACAAAGGAATTAATGTTTTTGTGGTAAGAACAAATGGTTGAGACAAAGAATCTCTCCTAACCCGCCTTCAAATCTCCAGGCAGAGAGTCCTCTTTCCCTGCTGGCCCTCTCAGCTGGCCATTCATGGGACTGGTCAGTGTACAAACCCAGGGGCTGACAAAGGCAGGTCTGGGAAAAGATCGGAACTTGAAGTCAGAAAAATGGTTTCAAATCCCAACTCTGTCTCTTGCTAGCTCTTGGGCAAGTCACTTAACCTTTCCATTTTCAGATTTCTCATTAATTAGCAAGGCACAAATACACAGTAAAATTAATTAGTAAGACAGTAAAACACAGGGTGGCATAGGGAAGGAACCAGCTGATACAGTAAAAATATTTTGTAAGGATTCAAAAGTAATCTAACAATTCAGAAAGCTCCTCCACATCACACCTTGGCAGGTGGATTCTAGCTGCAGCCATGTTCTAGAATGCTCCCTCAATAGCATTTCTTGAAAGTTGTCAATTTCTCAGTGTTGGAACATCTTCCAGCCTAGAGTTTGTTATGTTCAGACTATCAATTCTCTCTAAGCAGGACTGATCTCCAAAGGAGCATTTTAAATGCTCCTACATTCACACCTAAAGGAGACAGCTGGACCGGTGAAGCCAGCCCAGAGATGCCGAGTTACTCGCATTTGTGAGGGTCTACCCCTGGAATCCCGCAGTACTAACAACATAGTGTCTGTCTGTGTGGCCCAGTCAAAGACTGGCCCTGCAGGACTGGCTGTCCTCAGAGGGGAGTCAAGACCATCCCTCGAGAGGCTGACACCGAGTTTGGGACCAAGCGCTCCACAACTCGGGAAAAGTACTCCACCCTGGACTGGGGCAGTGATCAGCAGACTGGCCGTCGGAGGTGGAGCAGGATGCTTCTCTGGGTCTTAGTTTCCTCAACAGGAACAAAGGGGATTGGTGTGGATGTGTCAGAATTCCTTCTTGCTCCAAATGCACAAACCTATAAGTTCTTATTCATTTATGTGCATCTGCTCAGTGCCCAGCACAGTGCCTGCAATACCATACACTCCTAGTAACATTTCTAAATGGTCAAACATGGAATAAATGGTTGGAAACTCTGTGCTTGCCATCAATAGAAATACAGGTTGGAGAATTCTACTCTAACTCATCACATGGTGTCAGGCAATGGTCAAAACTACTGGAGCCCTCCCAGCCTGCATGGTCTGTCATGCACGGAGCCGCCCCTGAAGGCAGCTGGATGAAGAATATTGGACTGTACTGCCCTTGAATGTCTAGGACCAAAGGCTGCCATACTGGGAACCAGAAAACATTGCACTGGGGCCTGGAGAAGGTAGTATTTCAGACAGGTAGGCAGCTATGCTTTTGGCATCTTTCCACATCTGCATTCTCGTACTTCTCATACTTAGTGACACGCCACTATCCCAAAGTCAAATGTCCCAAGATCCAGGGTTAGCCATCTGGAGAAGAACCTAGAAGCCACTCTATCTGGTCTGGCCCAGGGGCTCTACACTACAGCTTCCCTGAGTCCTTGGCAAAGTCTCACACCCGCATGAAGCCTCTAAACGCAGCAGTGCTCAGGGAGTATGGAGTGGCTGGGCAGACCAGAAGCTTCTCCCTGTCTGTATCCTGCTCCACCTGCAACCCCTGGAACACTGGCTTTCCAGTAAAATAAAACATTAAACCACATTTTAAGTACATTGGTAAATCTTCCCAAAGAGCATGTTTGGGAATATGTAGCAAAACTTTAAAACTTGTAGAGATTGTGACCTTGTATTAAGGGATAATTTGACAAATGCATAAATGCTTATGTACAAAAGTTTCTTAGTCCTGTTTATAAAAGAAAAATTGGAAACAACCTAAATGTCCATTAATAATATATCAGTTGAATACATTATGATTTAGTGAATGAAGTACTAGGCATCACACAAATGATAATGCACAAATGTATCACAAATGATGTCCAGAAGACATTATTGATGGAATAAAACAGTTTGTGCAATGTTGCCTGTGTATGTAAATATACCCAGGTCACTATACGTAGAGAGGTGACTGGAGGATCCTCACAGAAACATTAACTTATTACCCACATCTTGAGATCTGGGGTAAATTCTTCTCTTCTCACCCCTTTTCTACCCTCCCCACCCCTCCCCTGCCTTCCCCTCTCCTTTTTTCTTTTCTTATTTTTTCCTTTCTTTTCTTTCCAGTTTGAACTCTTCACAATGAACATGTTTATTTTCAGTATCAGGAAAAGAATTATTTTCATTTTGAAATAAAAAATAATGTCATTGGTAACCTTAGAAGTTAAAAGAGTGGAGATCTGTCCAAATAGTTGAAATCAATTTCTAAGAGTTTAGCACTGGTCATGCTCATCCTTCTCGTACACCTGGGTAGATACAAAGCACTTAGCATACGGACCGGTTCTCCCAAGAGCTTTCCTTTCTAGCTGCCAGGTGATCGAGGCCTGAAGCAGGATAGGAGTTCTACAAACCCCCATTTGCGTATGAGTCCTAAGGAAGCCCAATCTGTGAGTTTGGAAATGAGGGCAAAGAACTTGACCTACTATCAGCTGTAAAGTTCATTTACTGAGGCCCATGTACATCCTCAGTTGGTTGCAGTTGATGAATATTCCAACCATTAATTATTAAATAACACTTCTCTCAACCTTTCTTTTTTTCAATCCTCACCCAAGGACACACTTATTGATTTTAGAAAGAGGGAGAGAAACATGGATGTGAGACAGAAACATCGACTGGCCGCCTCTCGTACGCTCCCCGACTAAGAATCAAACCCATGACCCTTCAGTTTACGGGATGACATTCCACCAAACTGAGCCACACTCGCTAGGGCACTTCTCTCAATTTTTAATACAGACCTGCATCTTCCTTCCTCCCACTTTTAACTACAGGAGAACATTAAGAAACACAATCCTTGCAGAATGTCAAAGTCATATTTAGGGACCACCCAGTCCAATGTCTCATTTTATGCCATGGAATGCATATTGTAGAGAAGATAACTTGAGTTGGATAGTGACAGAGATTACATACGGACAGGATTAGAAGAGCCAAGATATCTTCTAGTCCTGTGCTCCTTTCACCTCCCTCACAGCCATGTCTTTGTCCGGGACTCCTATTTTCTCCTGCTTGGCTGACTGTAGCGGTCACCTAGCAGGTTTTTCCTCCCCTAGTCTCCGCCATGCTAAAACTCACTCCACCCTGGCACCAGAGGATCTCCTTAAACACTGAGCTGACCATGTCCTTCCTCTGAATAAACCTCCAAATGTCCCTCATTGCCTCTAAGACAAAGAGCAGGCTCCTCTGCATTTCACGTGGGCCTCCTCTAGATCTGGCCTGTTCCAGCTGCACCCTCCACATTGTGCACCCTCCACATTGTGCCTCCCACCTTCTAAATCCAACCAGGCTGAACTATATGCAACTACGCAGTCAACAGATGTGCATATTTGTGCTTTTACATATATTCTTTGGCCTCTGTAGTACTCTACAAAACTCAAGCCTTCCTTCAAAATCCAAGTTAGGTATCCTGGAGGCCTTCCCTAAGCCCCCCAGCACAGTTCTGCTCCCTCCCACGTGCTCTGGTGGACTAGAGGGAGCAGATCTATGGCTGCACTCAATAATCATGGAGAGCATCTACCTTCCCACCAGAGTGTACTTTCCTTAAATTATTTAGCTTTTTTCTCATTTATCTTGTGAACACAGATTCTAACACAAAGATGAGAGTAGACACTCTATACGATTTGGGGAAATAAAACAATGGGTAAATGGATGACTGGATGAATGAATGAAACTATGCTGCTATTCTTCTTATTCAGTACTTCTTCCCACAGGATGGAACATTCTGGAAAGCAAAAGCAACAGGGAGAGCACTCGCAACTTTAAAAGAGAGCCGTTTACAACTTATAGACCATAGCGGCACCCTGGAGAAACAATCTTACACACACAGCAGCTAGAAATGCTTCATGTTCCTTACCGCCACGTACAGGAGAGGTTGTTACAAGGGAATCTCCTGTAAGTACTTAACTTAAGGTGTAGATGAGTCCTTAAGTACAGCTCACCAGCTCTTGAAAACACAAACAGAATGCTAGACTGAAAACTAGTGGAAATCAACAACAAAACCATACCCACCCAGTATGCCTTCATTCTACTTGGAACCTAATACATAGCAAGACCTCAGAAAAGATCATCTGCCAAGTGGATAATCTAATTAATACCAGAAATGAAGGTGTTAAACCAATACAATGGGCAGTGAAGAGCAAGCTGTTGTTTTCTTAGACCCTTTAGAACTGAAAAAGATTCTGAGATCATCCAGTCTGACACTCTCACTTCACAAACGGGAATCTGAAGCTCGAGAGATCTCGGAGAGATCAGGAAGCACGGCAACTGCATGAACAAGTTAGGACTGTGTTGGGGTCCCCTGATGGTCTGCACTGTGCCTTGCTGACTTTCCAGGCAAGCCCGAAGCAAACATGGCGATCCCGCCCAGAGCTCTAGGCACAGCCTTCGCTGGAAGATGCCAGGCGGCAGCACAGGCTGGGAATGGGGGACACAGCTAATCATCCCTAGAGAGGTTCACCTGAGCTGCCAAAGAGTTTTGTTTTTTTTTAACAAATCTTGAATTCTTTGGTGAACACTGTCTCAAGCCAAGAAGCAGGCACACTAGTGTGCTCCCTCCCCCATCTCCTTCTTTGTTCTTCTCTTTGAGCTGGGTCCAGTGGAGGAGCATTGTAAGGTGCCCCTGCTGGGTCTACAAGGACCCTTTTTGGTTCAATTAATGAGCCATAAATAACCCAATGAAGGTGTCAACAAAGAGGGTAATTTATCATACCTTGTCAGGACAGCCAGCCTTGTGAGGCAAACGCTCATTCACCGTCTGGTGCAACATGTTAAGATTTATTCCTGGCCAGGTCCCTCCTCCTCCAGGCCCCCCTCCCCCAAACCAAAATTTATCTTCCACCGGAATCCTCACAGGTGTGCTGCTTTGACAAATAAGCTATGAAGTCTGGTATTCATCACTGGCTAGTCTTTGTTGGGATGAAGGCAGCAGGAAATACATTTATTTCAGAGGGAAGGTACTTGTGATCCAAACATGCTCAAGGGGAACAGCGAGTTTATTTCCATCTTCCTGGTTCTACAAGAGGAGAGGGGGCAGATAATGCCAGGACAGCCTCTTTCCTCATTATTTACTACTTGGTGGAAGAACAGCCAGTACTTTACTGAGATGGCACCCTAAGTTGCCAGTCTGGACGCTCCCTTCACAACTCTTGGATATGTCGGGCTAGGAAACTTTACACTGGAGTGGCAAGTGCTGTAAGACATCTCAGATGCTCCGAATCGCTGTACCTGGAAGTTTTCCAGCTTTGCTATTCAACTTCTGGCATCCCTTGGAGTGCTGATGCTGAAATGTGACAGCCACCTGGGGGTGCTTGTTAAAATACAGATTCCCAGCTTTTCCCACCCCCTAGAGATTCGGATTCAGGCGGAAGGAACCAGGAATTTGTATTTTGACAAGCTCTCCTTTTTCCTTGCCTTCAAATAATTCAGATGTGTATGATTTATGGCACACAGTTTGGATCAAGAAAAGCCACTTGGTGGACCTGGCCGGTTAGCTCAGTTGGTTAGAATGTTGTCCTGACATGCCAAGGTTGCAGGTTCGATCTCCAGTCAGGGCACATACAAGAATCGACCAATGAATGCATAAATGGGTGGAACAACAAATCAGTGTCTCTGTCTCTTTTTGTCTCTCTCCCTCCCACCTTCCTCTCTCTATCTAAAAAAAGTCAATTAAAAAAAATGCCACTTGGTGTCTCCAGTGCCATTCATTTGAACGTTCTGCAACGATGGACATGTTCTGTATCAGTGTTGACACTGTAGCCGACAGTCACTTGTGGCTCTCGAAATGTGGCTAGTTTGAGACAGGAGCTGAATTTCTTGCTTTTATTTACCTTTAATTTATTGAAATTTAAATTGTCACACATGGCCAATGGCTACCATGTCAGACCGCACAGCTCTAAGCCATCACTCTGCTCATTTGAATGCTGGAGAGCATGTACAAACTGAAAAACTCAATATGCACCAGAGACCTGATCTACCAGTCTCCTCCCACTCCCCTCTATTTTGCCAGCTAATAAGCACTGTAAGCCCCTGGGGTGTGCCCTGTTTAGTCACTTGTGGGCAGGAGGCAGGAAAATATGCATATCCTCCTGCCTCCATTCCCGAGGTCTACGCATGTGAGGAGACAGAGAGATGCAACTTCACAAGCACCTTCTCTGGGGCTATGAGGGACTGGTTTGGGAGCAAGATACGGTCCTGGCCCCTCAGGGCTAGGTCCCTTTCTTCCCCATACTGGGAGAGAAGATAAATACACAAGTGACCTAGCACCAGAGGGCACAGTGTGATAAATGCTCTAAGAGAACCCCTACAGAAGTGAGAGGCCAGGAGTCCAGCCTCCCCTAGCTAATGCTGTGAGCACTTCTAGACATGAGACATTTCATCCCCGGTTTGGGATTCATGAGACAGCCTAATGGTTAATTGCATCCAACTCACAGAAAAATGAGACTTCTAAATCTCTTCCTTGAAGTGTCCAAGGTAGATTCCCCACTTCTCTGTCGTGATGAGATAGGACCCACCTGCATGGTCACATATACATTGTGACTCTCAGCATCTGCTTCCGGCTAGCCTGTAGAGACTGAAATCCGCGAGGAGCCATGACGGCCCATTCACCTGGGAGTCTCAGGACCTAGTCTGGTGCCAGACCCTGGCCAGGCACAACACGTCTGGACTAAAAGAAGATGGCCTCACATTTGCCTAGTGAGGCCCTGATGTCTTGCTTACAGCTTAGACTCAGATAAGCAAGTGGCCCTGAAAAGCAGAAATGCTGTTCTCTGTTCTAAAGGATATGGATGTTTCCCTTTTATAGTGTTATAAGAGGGACTCACCTGATGCATATATATTTTAAAGGGTAGAGGGGAAAGCCTGGATTGGAGCAGGAAACTCCCCTTCTGTGACAAAATCCTCCTGGGAAAGTGAAGGGTGTGTCTGACTACAGCTTCAGTAAGGATCCAGGCCTGCATGTGGGGCCCGGTAGTCTGTAGGAGGTCTGAGGTCTTGGGAGGTGGGCTGCTCCTGACCAGAGGCTTGGAGCCCCTATCCCAGAAGGAAAGGGGACAGGCTCTGACTGGACCCCTTGCCACCAATGGACATCCCTCCCTGCCCAAGCACTTTTCTAACTCACTCTCCTGGCTCCCAGGGAAGCAGAACCCAGCTCACAGCTGCAGGGGAAGAAGAGGAGAAGCCTGGCTCCAGCTTCCAGAGGTCTTGCTCTGCCAATTTCCCAGGTTCCTAGAGTCTTTCAGGTCCCAACATTCGATTATCCTTTCTATTCATCAAGGGGCCTTATTTTGCCTCCAGAAAACAAGCACTGGTATCAAAAAGAGTGTGTTTGATGCCAAGACTTAATGCTCCCAAGCATCTTGCATGGGGCCAAAGGTGCCTCTCCCTGCACAGGGAGATAGTCCGACAGGAGAAGTCCTTACAGGTTACAGGCCACTGTGAGTTCCTTCTAACCACACAGAGGGGAGGGAAAAGAAGGGATTTGGAATAGCAAAAATCACAGCTTTCTCCCCACGCTATTCTGCCTTATGATATAATAGCTGAGATCTGAAAGAGTTGGCAGAGCTCTCCAGCTATATATTCATTAGATCAACATTAGCTCAATGTTAGGGAGTCATGTTAAGTTACTGCATTAGCTTGGCACTCAGCTTAATATCAACTAAATGTTGGAAATTAGGATCTGGAATTTACCAATGAAACCTCTTCTAATTCTAAATTTTAAAAGCAACCTCTAGAAAAATATTGAATTAAGAGATGTTTCAAAAAAAAAATTCAACAGTGGGGAATAGAGAGGCAACTTGTATTTGGAATAACATAGCAGCACCAATTTTTTTTGAATTCACCTTGAGAAACAAACTACATTCTCTCTCTGAGTGGAAAGATTTCATGGTGTTTGAAATTTCAAAGATTACTATGAGGGAATCTTGAGAGACCCAAGAAGGCAAAGTTGCTTGAGAGGCAGCCGATAAAGATGTAATAAATGGAGGTACCATGAGCTGACTTGGTTTAATTCTATTCCCACCAGGATCCGGGGGCAAGTGTTTGCAGGGGAAGGCAGGTTCTTATAAACTCTGGGATATTCTGCATCTTCCCAAAGAGAACCCACTAGGAATCGTTCATTCATTCGAGTCACAACTGTTCATTAAGAGTTGTGGAAACTGAGGCCTCCTCAAGATCAAACAACTAGCAGGTAAGTAAAAAAGTTTCATCTGTTTATCTGTTAGTGCCAAGTGCCAAGTTTCTCTATGTAGAGCAGGAAATGATTTCCATGCAACAGCTCGAGATGTGCAATGGTGCATTTGCCTGAAGCCATGGCACGGTGAGTGTGCGATTTCCTTCAGATCTTGCATACTACCAACCATCAGCAGGGTGGGTAACTGGTTGGGAAGCCTCCCAGGAAACCACAGCTCCTGCAAATGACTCAGTAGGTGGTTCCAACTCCTCTGAGTCAGAACCAAACCCAAGGCCCAGCCCGTGCCAACACTCTGTGGCACTGCTAAGATGCTCTGGGCTTGGCTGGTCTGGGATACTGAGGACCTCTGGTGTTCATCTCTTAAGAGAGAAATGTTCTTTTTCACAGGAGACCAGGAAGTATGGACCAGAAAAGCAGCTGACATCACTCAGTGGCTCTCTCTCTTGCTTCCTAAACCCTGGAGAGTTTTGATGGCTTTCTGTATCAGGTGACCTTAAATTGAAAAGCTTACTCCTCCTTCTCACCAGGAGTTTCTAAGCTGCCTCCCACAGTGGTGAAGTTGTGGACACAGAACAAGCTCTAGCTTTGATTCTGCTGCTTCCTAAGGCTAGGGCTCCGAGCAAGTCTTTATCAGAAGCCTCGAGTTCTCCCCACTCCAATCCTATATTTAGCCCTTTCATCCTCCAGTGCCATGATCGTCATACCGCTCTCCTACCCTAGATTCTCCATGGGCTTCCCTGCCTATGGAATCACATCCAAACTCCTTAGCCTGGTATTCAAATCGCATTCTACCTCTCAAGACTCATCTCTCTCTATTATTCTACTTGTACGTTCTGGGCAGGCTTAACCACTCTTACCTAGAGCACGTGCACTTCCCACCTTCCAGGCTTTTCCAGGTCCCTTTACTTGAAATGCCTTCTGCCTCCTGAAATTACACCCACCCTTAAAGGCCCAGATCGAATGCTACCACCTTCTCCATCCTGCTTCCCCAGATAATCTCTTAGGAGGTCCCTTTGGTCTCTCACACTACACTTTGCTGGTATCTTCCTGTTGACACATAGCACCCCGTTCTGAACTGCCAACATTTGCGTGCAGGATTTATGTGTGCTTAAAGATGGCAAACTCCTTAATGAACGGTGGGAGGTGAGGAGAACGTCTTATTCTTGCTTTATTTCCCATCGTACCAGTTTATACAAGTTTGTACTAATGAACTAAATGAATGAATTCCAAAAAATCTAATGGGTGTTCTAAAATTATCTACAGCTGCGGAATTTCATTCCAGAGGTGGCTACACATCAATAATAAAAACCAGCCTGGCCATAAGCTTTTCAAATGGGAAAGGAGAAAAGCATTGGTATAATCTATTCTGTTGGCCATGCAATATCTTTGGGTGTGTGCACCGACTCCTACGAACCAGATGCAGCATCTGCTCTAAAAGGGACCAGAGCGCCTGGCCTCCCTCATTTTTCAATGTGATGAGAGGCGCACTGGAGTCTTACAGCCAACAGTCTTTTGGGTAAAGAAACACCTACTTAGCATGGCACCACTTCAACTTACACCACATGTAGCAACAGGGGTGGGCCACAGGGACCTCTTGGCAGCAAGCCAGGAGGAGACTTGAGGCTTGGCGTCCTCCATCCCTGGGCCTCCCCCCTGCCTCCTGCTGTGCTCAACAGGTGGCCTTGATCTGAGTCAATGAGGACTCTCCCTCCTGGGAGACCAGCTAACCATGGAGATTGCCCCATGGCCTGCCTCATGTGTGAAGAACCTCCCCAAAGCTATACCTGCCCCATGCTGGCCCAGTGGGACCCAAAAGGGTGAGGAGGAAGAGTTTCTAAAGCTCTCCTTCCCACTTCTCACTTTCCCTCAAAATACTAGACCAGCAAGTATCAAGAGTCACCTGGAGGGTTTGTTAAAACCCAGATCGCTAGGCCCATACTTCGGAGTCTCTGATTGAGCAGTTCTGAGACAGGACCCAAGAATGTGCATTTCTAATGAGCTCCTAGGGGACGCTGATACTATGGTCTGGGGACCCCACTTTGAGAACCACTGCTCTAGGCTACCCTGAGAAAGGCAAATGACAGCCATCAGAGGTTGGACTGGAGATATGTGGCTGTGTGGCTGTCTCCCTGCCTCCAGGCTCTGCCCTCTTAAGATCTTTCCCCTACTCTGCCAGAGAAATCACCTTTCGGAAGCACCCATCTGCCTGGGCTATTGGCTCCACTGCCTTCTCCTTGCCTAGAAAGTAAAACTTGAGCTCCGTAGCCAAGCTCAAATGGACTAAGCCCTAACTGTGTGCCAGGTACTGTTCTAAACCTTTTACACATATTAACTCATTTAATCTACATAATTCTCTGCAGGAGGTGTTATTATTATCCTCACTTTGGAAATAATGATTCCCAGAGTGAGCCCTCAGGAAATACTTTCTGAATGAATGGAATAAAGAACCTCATAAGCATTTACACCATGCACTACAGAAGCCCGTTTTCATGCCAGGGGAAGCCATCAAAAAGTGAAGAATTGGCTCGTCTACCAGTTATTTGTTCTTGCACTGCACCAAATAACCCGTTTGCCTACAATTGGCTGGATATTCTGGCTCTGTGTAGACATCTCCTCGCTGGGAGGAAAGCCAGAGTTAATCCCTCACAAAGGGTTGTTTAATAATAACCAGAAACTGGAGAAAAGCAGAAAGGAACACAGTGATCCCATACACTCCGAGGAAAATGGACTGTTGGGCTCATGGTATTCACACTGCCAACAAGCGCCCCTGGTGTGGCCTGAGGTTTCTTAATTTTATTGTAAAAATAGAACATGAATATGTCTCTCCTGATTATCACCACCAAATGCACTGGCAAAACATCTACAGATGCATATCGCTCTAATGCAGCACCAACGCTCACACTGGAGCAGAAAACCAGGTCATCTTTGAAAGTCTGTAAATGGACAGCCCTCTCCCTCTATTACTTATTTATGTTTCCCGCCTTTTGCTTAACCAGCCTTGCGGCCCAAACAGAGCAAACACACCACACATAAAGCTACCAATACAAATAAATAAAACATCAGACTCAAACTGGTAGCTTCAGCTTTCATTGCTTTGGGGTGGGGAGTGGACTTCAACAAGATACTGCACAAAAGATCAGCAAAATGCGGCCCTTTGAGACTGGGGTAGGCAAGTCATTCCCAAGATTCGTGCTCTTCTTAGAAGATACTTAGCTTTGCCCTGTCTGGAGAATATCTTTGTTTGTTGTGGATGGAAGACAGTGATTGCAGAGCGAGTCTGAACTCAAATCTCTTTGAGTTGGGTAAACTGAGATTGATGTTGAATCCATCACTGGCTGAAGTTTTTGGGTCACCTCCAAGGGGTTCCCCACATGGTCTGCCCTGCAATTAACCACTCTCAGGGTTCACTATGATAATAACAGCAATGGGGAAGTCCATGCATGTGGGAAGTCCTCAGAGTTCCAGCAGAAAGATGACCATGCCAGAATCAAGCCTTATTGATGTCCCTTGTGGTATCTACAGCCCACAGGGGAGCCATTGTGGGCAAACGGAAGACCCATCTCTGGGAGCAATGTCATTTGCCTCACCCCTTACAGTTTTCTTTCTAGCTGATCATAACAGGCCTCTTAGCTGGAACAATCCAGGTTAATCACACCCAGTTCTCAGCTTAGCCTGGTGCTTGGCAACCTGTGGAGTGGCTCGGCTGGAGAGATCTAGTGTAATTAGCAGCACAGAAACAGCCTGGATAGAGAAGCAGAGTCATCCTTACACACCTGTCAGGCCCTCAACCTCTGCAGCTGCAGAAGGAAGAACGCCTGCCTCACTATCCTCCTGTCCCCATCACTACCATCTCGTATGTCATCCCTGAGAGCAGAGTGGAGTAATCAATCCAGACCACTGTGCCTTAGCAATAGGCACTGCCCTTGGCCATGCGGGGACAATGGTCAAGAAACAAACCCTTGTCCTCTATGCATCCTCTTTCTCTTGTGCAGAAAATTAAATGTCTCCTAGTTGGTTAGAAAAATGACAGTTTATACTGATGAAATGTGGAAGACAGGCATTTTGATGGGGCAAGGGAAGATGGTAGAAATCTCCAGATGCCAAGAACTCTGTTTCTGAACACACTCAAGTAAAACCACTTCAACAGATATAAAGCTCTGTGTTGAATACTAGACTACCAGACAGGAGTAGTATTAGGGCTTATACTCTATGAAGGGAGGGTTGTATGTCTTACATTTTTATCTAATGAAAATTGCAAGCATTTACTTAATATATGACAGGTGCTGTATGTAGTGCTTTATGTTGAATTAGAGAACAACAACAAAAAAATGAAGCACAGCTGGCAAGTGACAAAGGTGGAATTAGAACCCAAGAAGTCAGGTCAGAACTCAGACTGGCCCCCTCCAATACACAGCCTCTCTCAGAAGGACTCAGAAGAATGCTAGGCCCAGCACAAGCCCTCTATAAATGCTTCTAGGTAGTCAACTCTGAGCTTGAACATGGTAGTTGCTCAAAAATATTTTCCTTCTGAGTGGTTATTATTATTCACTTCATAAGGTTTTCATCTTGGTGAAAAAAGACTCACCCTCATCCAGCTGGAAAGCCAAGTTCTTCCAAGCTTGAGGAAATTGTGCCTCATTAAATCCAAAAGATACCAAACAACAGAGGAAAAGCTTATCACGGATTTCCTGAAATTGGGTGTGACCATTTGGTTGAAAAACCTCAATAATTCTTTCTTCTGCACGTTGCGGCAGAAAATGCATCACTGGTCCTTAAAGTCCAGTCTCGTTGGTGATTCCTCCAATTCCCTGAACTCCAACTTGGGTCTTCATAACACAAGAGAGTCTGGTACCACCACACACAGAAAGGCACACCCAAGAGACTTCTCAACCAGAGAGTTTGGAACGACAACATCTCGGTTTAAGTCTCAGCTCTAACCTATTTACACGACCTTGAGCAAGTCGCCAAACCACTCTGACCATCAGTAAAGTGGAGATGACATCTGTAATAATGTGATAAAAACCCACATATGTCCGAGGTTTACAGTCAGGATGAGTGAAAATACCACATGGGAAAACATCTAGGAGTACAAGTAACAAAGGCAGCAATGACAGATAACATTTCTGGGTTGCTTATGTGCCAGAACCCCCATTAAGTAGATGCTAACATCTTCACTGCAGGGGAGGAAGAAAAGGGGGAGGCTCAGAGGGAGAGAACTGGCAGAAGCAGGCTTTGAACCCAGGTTTTTCTAGCGCGTGTGTTTTTAGTTAAGTTGACATCGGCCCTAAGAGGGTGAAAGAAAATTAAGAAAATTGGTTCTTGGGGGCAAAAAAAAGTCTTACTCTTTTTATATGTAAATCACAGTTAGACATCCAGCACATGAAAAACAACAGTGTTTTGAGGTACTAAAATTTCACAGGAAGGGTAATTAGGAAAAAGCTTCTAAGAAGGCAATGGTGAAAAATTTGAGAGATACTGGTCAACCTTCACTACACCGTCCCCTTTCCCATAGTTAATAAAGATTGTGACTACTGTGCCATGAGGCTCCTACAACGGAAGGCCACGTGCTGTGTTCACACACAGAGAAAGTGGTGGCCACTTCAGTTACCAGATGAATGTGCTAGCTCAGAGGTCATGTGCAAAGAGTTGAAACACCTTGACACTCAAATTCCAAAGAGTCTGCCAGTCAAAGCGGAAAGTTAATGCATCACTGATGCTATCCATTATGATACATACTGAGATCAATTTACACTAACTAGAGGAGCAAAAACTCATTCTGACATTTTTAATAAAATATTGGTCAAGCTAAAAATGATAATTGAGTGTATTTAGAGCATTATTACAGGTCTGCCTAGATTTGCCAATGAGGACATGGGTTGCTCCTTTTTCTTGGGCTATTGGAAAAACTAAAGATTTATGTGTAAATTCCAACCAATAGGCACAGATGAAAAGAACTGGCCCATCACCTGCCTCTAAAACGAACCAAGCTTACTCATGCAGCATGCTTCCAGAAACGTACAAGTCCCGCGCCCAGCGGCGGCTTGATCAACTTGACCCACTTTAACTTGAAATAGTGTGCTTCCCTCTCCTGGCTCTCTTGGACTTCCTGCCTAGGCATTCCAGCTCCTGACATCCCCCTCAGCCGCCCACCCTCCCTTCCCACTTGGCCCTGAGCACTCTCTCCCAGACCTGCTGGCATTCCGCTCGAGGAGTCATTCATTTCATTGTATTCAACAAATAGTTGTCCTGCTCTCACAATGAACCAGGCCCTGCCTTTGAACAGGGTGGCCCTGCCCAGACATCTGGGCTAGCCTTACCAAAAGTCTCCACTGGATGTACGGGGCAGGAGAGGAGGGACTTGCAGTCATCAGAGATTTCAGTTTGTACAAATTGCCTTTGAGGCGCGCTTCTGACTGAAGCACGGCGGGGACGCACGTGCTCACTTGTAACGCTGGGCCAGGCTGGTCCTGAGGTAGCTGCGATAATCAATCCAGTTGCCATAGCGGCCGTAAGTGTTCATTTACCACTATGTGACCTGGAGCAATAATATATTATGCCTTTCGCCAGTGGGAGCCTTGCCAGCTGCAGCACGGGGCGGCCGTGTCGGCCATCAGTCACCACTCTCCTTCACAACCTTTTGTTCCCCGCTCATTATGGTGAATTATAACAGGGGGACAGCACATTTTTCAGGAGAGTCTCTCCTGTTACATCGAAGTGCTAACTCATCCCAGGTTGTTCAAAATTGGCTGCACTAGCATGGGGTAGTATCACCCACCAGCTTCCCTCTTCTCCCTCCCTGAGCACTTACAATGAGTGAAAAAAACAAAGAGCGCACTTTTCTACAAGGCAGGATGAAAAACCACTCCACTCAGTTTCCTGTGAATCCTGGATGCTGCATTTTGTTGCAGTCTATCACGCCCCCGAAAGGTTTGTGGGGGCGGTAAATGACATTATAGGACGCTACATAGGCCATCATGTAGGCTTTGGGTCTTGGCATTGCTACTTCAAGATGAGTAGAAGATCACTTCCAAAGTCACAGATGGAAAGATCAGGGGCCAACATCTCCACTCCATCGGCAGTTTTGGAAAATGTTTCACTGTAATAGTGATGACAAACAATCTAAGATCATAAAAAGTAGAGCCTGGGCCAAGATATTAGGTAACTAAAAGAAATCAAGGATAAAACTGTTGGCTAAGATGATTCCTGATAGCCCCAAATGGAAGCAACCCAAATGACCATCAGCTGGGGAATGGATAAACAAATTGTGTTTCCTGTATCCTGTATACAATGTGCTATTCCGGCAATTAAATGAAATGAAGTATTAATACATGCAACGACATGGATGAACCTCAAAAACATTACGCAAGAGAAAGAAGTTGAACATAAAAAACTATGTACTGGATTATTTCATTCATATAAAGTTCTAGGAAAAAACAAAAGTATAGTGACAGAAAGCAGATATGTGGTTGCCAGAAGCCAGAGGTGGGGAGAGAATTGAGAGTGAATGGGCTCAAGGGAGGTTTTTAACGGGAGGGGACTGTTCTATATACTGATTTTTGTGGTGGCTACATGATCATACACAGTTACCAAAGTTCATCAACTTGTACACTTAAAATTGTTGATAAAACCTTGATAAATGGAAGCGTAGCAAAAAATAAACAATAAAAAAGCAGAAAGCAAAAGTTGTTGACTAAGGAAAATCACCACCGTCTTCCTTCTATGGGACAGAAGTCCCTCTCACAAGGCAGGAGTGGTCCTGTACAGGGACACGACTTATACTCACTAAGTAAAAGTGAACTAGTCAACCCTAGGAGCCTGAACTGACACAGACCAAGCACTTCATACTCCCTGCGCTGTGGTGCTAAGCTCCATATACCACCATGGGGATGGAAAAGTCCTGTCAGTTCCAGTTCACCTTCTGGATAACTGAAGCCGGGTCTACAAGACACTGAAATGATGGAGTGAATAATTCACCAGCAGTATGATCTCAAGTGAGTGGTTTCACCTCCCTGGACCTCAGGGTCTTGTCTTTGACAGTGAAGGAGTTAGAGGTGACAGCTGTTGGAGCTCTTCAATGGTACTACTGTGCCGTTCTTTGCTCTCTCCAAGTCCTTCAATGATTTGACATCTTATGATTCCATTTAGCTCTTGGGCTTCCTTCTAACCCCACCCCAGCTAACTATGGCTGGTCTCAGGGTCAGTGTTTTATACAATGGGATGAAGGACCGTAAGACACCTGGAGGGAAGGCTACCAGTGCCATAGGCAACAGTGGACCTCAATGATGAGACCTCCCATGGCTCACTTCCCGACCCGGACACAGTAGCCAGTTTCTATTATGTTCTCACCCAGAGGTGGTCTTGGATGATCTCCAGGGACTTACCTGCTTTATTTTTAGTTCCTTGATGAGTCCTTAACTTTGTAGCCTAAGAAAACTTCTAGATCTCAAGACAAGGAATTTTTAAAATCTCACTTTTTTACGCAGTAGTGAGTCCTTCCTTCTTTTAGTACATCGGCATCTGTAACCCAAGATGCCCCTCTCATCACTGATCTATCTTTTTCATCTTGTCAAAGATCCTGAAGGTAAGGAAGGGCTTTAAATGTTTGCTCTTGAAAAGAAAAGACATGAGAACCTGATTCTTGAGTGGTGATCAGCACTGCAGTTATTACCAAGAAAATGGTTTTCAAAAGCAGAGCTTTTATAAAGTTAACTGTTGATCTTTGCATCATCTACCAGTCCAGTGAGAAGGCAAATCTATGCAAAATCCTGCAAAGTCTTCAAGCAAACCCTAAAAGAATGAATGAGAACTTAATGCATAATATCTTGGAAAGATTCCTGTTAATTTTCTGAAAGTATTTTTTTCCACTTGATGGATCTGGCTAAAAACTAAAATATCAGCAAAAGCCACAGCTAATCATAAAATAATTATTTATAAAGCCCTTAATAATGATCAGGTACTCTGTACATGATAGATCTTTCGAACCTGACAACTGAATGTGGAAACTGAGTCATTGTAAATTCATGTTACAAGCCCAAGGCCATTCAACTTGTAAGCGGTAGAGCTGGGACATACACCCACATCCAACCAAATCCATAAACCAATGCTCTCTGCTCTATGGCTTATTTTCAAACTCAAGGACCAGGCTTCTGTTTACATTTCTATTCACAGGGCTCGCTGTGTGTGTTAAGCAAGACGTTCTGCAATTATTTGTCCACAGATGAAAAAGTGTGTGTTTAGGTTTCTCATGTCTTGCCTTTTACTTCACATTAGCAATGTAGCCCCAGGCACACATTCATTGTGAGCAGTGACCTGTAATCAGTTCCTAAGATTAGTGCTTAAAAGAATGTTCCTGTTACCCATGATGTTAGAAGGCTGGCTGAATGCATGCTACCTGCATACACATAACAAGCACATTAGTTTTCTCTTTAACCCAGCTCTCCCTATCCTCCTTCAAAAACACTCACTGTCTTTCATGGTTAAGTTTATGTGCAAAAGTGGTAATAGAGACATGCGCTGGGATGAGGGTGGGAAGGTCATAGGTAATTCAGCATAACCAGAGAGAAAAAGACACAAAGACTCACAATTTCAAGACTGGCCCTTGCTGCCCTTACACATAATGGAGCAAACAAGGTTAATAATATTGTCAAGCTCACAAAGCCCTGTTAGAGTTGAGAGAGCAGTTCACTGAAGGTCAAGTTTATTAGGTTCTCTTTTCTACTTTTGTAGAATGGCTGGATAACAACTTCCTATTGTTAACATGCACACTCTTTTGTAATTGCTTCATCCAAATCAAGAAAACTGGAGATAGGGTACCAGTACCTATCTTCACTGTCTTCATTGTCTAATCCAAACCCAAGTAGCTGTGCAAAGCAGACTCTTATTTTGAGACTGCTCCATTCAACCAGAGGTTTACCAAGAGAGGTGACTTTGCCATGATGTGGTAGGGAAACCCAGACTGCCAAGTTCTGCAGGACATTTTAAGAGTGGACTGCCAGGTTTAGAGTTCAATTCTTCACATTTTGAATTAGCTGAAGAATGTCACTTCTGATTCTATTGCATCTTGTGCTGGCTCTCGTAGTCACTCTTCTGAGGTGACCTTGTTCTTTGCTGTAATCAAGGTCATACTTAAAATAAAATGTTATTTCTTGATCAGGGCTCCGAGGTGATTATGATTTTAGTGTGAAGGTTCAGCCACTGTTTCAGAGGACTGGACGAATGAGGGTGAGTCTGAGGGTCTCAGCCCCACGAGAGGCTGCCTCAGCTCCAATCTCCAAGTACAACGTTTTTAACCGCGGCTGAGGCTCTCGGGGACCGGGCGAGAGGGACAGTAACGTGAAGATAAGTACATCACTCCTAGCCACTAAACAAACCACAAAATAGGCCGTTGCCACAGTCAGTTGGCTGACCCTTACTGTGAAGGGGAAACCACACACACACACATACACACACCCTCACACAAGGTCATCCAGCTGTCAGAGAAACCCTACAAAGTGAAGAATTACAACACGGGCTAAACATGAGAAGTGGCAGGGGAGCTTTAAAAATTCCTAAGTCCCAGCCTGCCCCACTCCTATTCCCCATTTCCCGAGAATACTGATTAGTATTATTTAAAAGCCCCCAGAAGATTCTCATATACAACGGGGGCTACAGCCCCCTGCCCCAGACCCAGCCGGCCTTAGAGGGGCAACCCTAGGGACTTGGCACAAACCTCTTTAATGAACACAGTTGCAGGACGAAAACCCCAAATCTATGCATGGCCCAGAACTCCTGCATGCCACCTCCTGTATTCTCAGAGGGCAGGAAACCACTTCCAATGATTGTCCCTGAAGAAGGCTAGAAATATGTTAGCAAAAAGAGTATCACTTAAAACTGCATGCCAGACCCCATGGCCAAGGATGATGCATGCCCAGCATGGTCTGAACTCCCACTGACAGTGACCTGGGCTTAGCAACAGGCGGAGGGCACAGACACGTCAGAGTTTCCACAGGGTCCACAGCTTGGAGATGTAACAGATGCTCAAGATGAACAAAGTGAAGAAAATGAGACAATAGCAAAAGCAAACAGCTCACTTGGTTTTAGAATGGAAAAGCCAGGACCTGGCTGACTTAAGAGCAGAGTGGGGGAAGGTCACAGCTGAATATACCCAGCAAGTCTAGTAATGTGGGGCTGCAGTGGAGAGACACCTATAAACTATCATTTTTCTCCCAACACTCCCTGAAATCCAAACTCATGATCATGTAAACCATGTGAGGGGAGGGGGGAATAGAGACTCCCATCACTCTGTTTTAAGGGCAATACAGGGGTGGGCAAAAGTAGGTTTACAGTTGTGAGTATGCAAAACACAATTTATTCTTGTGCCATTATTTATTAATTATTGTTTATTATTATTATTATTATTATTATTATTATTATTATTATTAACCTACTTTTGCCCACTCCTGTATGTATTCCAAGGTTCCCATTGGAAGAAGCAAGGCATTGCAGGGCTGGCATCTCTGGGGACTGAGCGGAGCACTGGCTTCCTGCATGCAGGTGGGTGGTGCCAGTTGGCCAGCATGTGAGGCTGGCTCACACCCAGGAGACGGTGCCTTGTCCGCGTTCCTGTCAGGGGCAATGTTGTTATATCATGGCTGCTGCAGATGAGAAGGTGAGGGAAAGGATGAGACTCTTCAGGTTGCAGCTGCCAGGAACAGGAACAGAGACTGTTAGAAGAAAGGTTTCTTGCTGTTTGGGGAGAAAAACACTTTCTTCAGATTCCTTCCATTGAATCCACCCCCTACAACATGAAAAAGATGTCCCTCCAAGAAGTGTCATTAGGTATAAATGAATGCAGTTGATACTAAATTTGGGAAAAGGGGAAATAATTGGTTCAGGCAATGGGACATGTATTTGGTAAATGAAGGCAACTCTCTTGGTGTATGTACTTGTCTATTACAGTGCATGTGGCGAGACCTGAGATCATGAGGTCACCTCTCTTTGTGGGGAAGCCAGGAATCTAAAGTCACCCAATCAGTCCAAAGAGCCAGATGCAAACCAGGCTATCAACCCTATATTCAATCCATGAGAAAAACGGTCTGGTTCCTGTCCTTTTTACCCAGGGCATGGCAGTCATGAGCTCTCCGAGCACTGGACTCTCCGAAGAGTCACAAGTGTAGCAGGATCCACACCTTGAGTGCAGGCCGGGTTCACTAGGAATTCAGGTGGGTCTGGAGGAGAGGCGACATGCAGTGTAGGTTCCATGCAGGTGGGATCAGGGAGCCTCTGGGAAGACGATGCAGTCCAATGGGAGATGCACATTCAAAGTGCAACTTTGGGAATCAAAGAGAATGAGCCAGGACCGGAGGGAGGGTGATTCTGAGTGGAGCACAGTGTTCCTCACCCCAACTGTCCTGGGTCTTATGAGAGAACAGCTGCAATTGCATGGGTAAGTCAAAACAAAATGAAACAAAAAAGAGTAATTTCCCCTAAAACATGGGTTGCACTTTGTGAGCACAAGGGCATCTTGGCTGCTTTGTCACCTGCAGCCTCAGTGGTGGGAGCCAGTACCTAAGTGAGGGCAGTGGCGGGAGCTGCAGCAGTGGAAGCCAGTACCTAAGCAAGGGCAGCTGCGGTGGTGATGGCACCTTGACTGGGCAGGGCACGGGGTCTCAGTGCTTTGGGGTGGCTCTCCGTGGTCCTCAGAAGTACATTACTGCTATCAATAGGCAGCAGTACTGCCATCCCAGGGCCACCCACGGAAATCTCTGGTGGTGACAGTTTCCTTGGATGTCGTTTCCTTGGATGTCATGTCCAAGCTGCTGTTTTCAGCATCAGCAGCTTCAGAAGATGTCACCACTGAGAGCCATAGGGAATCTGAAGGCAGAACCAGGTCACCTGAGATACGCCCCGAGGCTCCCGATTACTTAAAAGATATTTGGGAAGGGAAGGAATTCATGTTTTTTCAGGGTGAATGGTAACAAAACTATTTGGAGACCCTATTTTTTATTCCAGGCATCTATGGCCTAAGAAACACAAGTCACAGGTGTTCAAGAAGAAAAATAAAACCGAATGGGAACATTTTTCTGCTTTTTTCTGTGATGCAAATGCACACCACCATCTATTTAAAAGAAACAGAATCCATTTTTTCTTTCCACTCCAAAATGCCAACATTTACAAATGAGTTATAGGAGTCACTTCTGGAAGGCAAAACACTCTCCATGGTTCATGTCCTCAGTCACTCAACAAAGAGTGGCTAAAAATAGACGAAGTTCCCGGCTAGTGTTCACCTCTATTGGTAATAAATACACCATCCAAACAATATTTAATTTGTGCCAGTCATTTTTACGTCAGCAACCTCACTTAATCCTCATGACTGTACCATGACAAGCACTATTTCTTCCTACCTCAAAGATGGAAAAACTGAGGCTTAGAAAAGTTAAGTGGCTTGACCATGATCATACACATATTAAGGGACAGAAGCAGGTCACACACTTGAATTTTCCATTTCTAGCTCCAGAGTCTTTTCATCGCCCACACTTTTCCCTCACGGGGGGCACTAACAATGGGTCCAACTCTCTGCTTGCAAGGACCCATGAGCCGCGAACCCAGCGAACAATCTGAAACTAGCATTGGCTGATGTAGAGTCCTGCCTCCAAAGGACGGATGCCAGCGGGAGACCGTAATTCAGGAGGAAGAGACCAGGGAAGGTGGGGCTTGTCAGAGCTGTTGTAGAGAAGGGGAGATAGGAGGGTTTGAAGAGGCAAATCGAAAATAGGGCGAGTGGATGTATCCCTGAGGAGGGAACGAGGGGGAGAAACAGGAACTGTCTTTCTAAGTGGAACCAGGGGGTGGAATGCGGCAGGATGGAAGTGTCCAGGCTTCCCTTCTCTCACAGACATCCCTGAAGCACCGGGACAGAGGGCACACCCAGGGGTAGCCACATCCCCAAGTGAGGGTGCCTTCCTCGAGAAGCTCACAGACTGATGTGGCGAGAGAGCTGGATCCTGCATGATTCCCGGACAGCTGACTGTCACCTACTACCCACAATGACAACACTGCAAGTTGCCAGTCCAAGCCTTGCTTGGCTCCACAAGTTAGGCTGTTTGTCAGCATTGTCTCACAGACAAAACACCTCTCAACATAGAACTACATGGGGAAAAGCCCAGCATATAACTATAAATTACCGAAATACCGGCACCCACTATTACTAGACGCAGGAGAATGTGGTGCAACCCTGGAATCCATCACCGGAGCAGCGGTGATGCCGCAAGGTGGCAATGTGGAGACCTTGGCCCCTCTGCTCTAAGGCTTGAGGCCTTGTCTGAACTCTGGGACTGCAGGCCCCATGGGCAGGATGCCAGGAACGGACTGCGGGGATGCTTTCTAACTTTCTTCTTGTCACCTGGTGTCATGTTCCAGTTGCCACAGACGTCGCGGAGGGGTGACATCCTCCTACAAATCTTTAGCACTGCATTTTTCCACTCAGCAGCTCCTTCCATCTTTATCTGCACTGGGTTTATAAGTGAAATCAACTGATAAAGCTTCCATCTCATACCATCTGTTATGTATCACAAACACTGGTTTTGCAAAAAGGGGTGAGAGGGATGGATCCTCTAAGACAATGGAAACTTTCAGAATAGTTCCAAGCTCTGTGAGCTAGGAGCTAAACCTCAACGTAGCATCTGGACGTACTCGGAGGGGAACTGTCCATACCGGTAAGGGCAAGACTCCAATCCTCCTAATGTATGGAAAAGCTGTGGTTCTGTGGAGGTACCTTGGGGAAGGGAGTCCTGAACTGCTCCCCAGTGGGTCTGGTATTCACCACCTACTGACCTGTATGGAGTTTCAAGTGGATTTAACAAACATGAGAGCAGCCTGCTGCCAAAACCTTCAAGGGGGGAAACCCTATTCAATCTGTTCTTGAACTCCATCTGTGTTCCCCAGGCAGAACTGTTTCCCCTGAGCCCCTCAGGCACTTCCTGGGTGGTCATCAGCTCTCCTGCATTCTGAGCTACAGGGTGAGCTAGCTCCTTGAGGGCAGGGACTTGTTTCATTTCTCTTTGCTGTCATCTAGTAAGTAATGGCAGGTCTTAATTCAATCAGTAACTATTGAGCAAAATCAGGCACTTTTCTCCAGTTACCTCTTGCACTGACTTCTATTTATGTGGGTTGTGTATCTTTTTAAAGGTGATCTTAATTTGTATGTATTATTTCAGATAGCTAAAATTTCAGATCAAGAGCTATGAACATCATTAAACGATACATGTAACATTCAGCACATGTCAGTTATATTGTAGGTGCTCCATACCTGTTAGCGGCTGTTCTGCTATTGCAAATGAATTTAACCAGACATTAACTGTGTGCATTTAAAATTCCTGGTCCTAACTGTCATGAAAATGTTTTCACAAAAGATGCTCAATATTCTTGGAAATTCAACATAAAACAAGAACTCACATTCATACTGTGTGAAAGATTTTACAAACTTTTTTTTTTTACAGAGTTTCAACTGCTGCCTTTAGCTGGTGAAGAAATGGAGGCTCAGCCAGCCTACCTGTCTCACTCGAGGCCACAGTTGGGAAGGGGCCAAAGGAGGAGTCGGACCCAGCCATGAACCCCAACTTCCTGTCCTGACAGCCCAACGCCTCCCTAGTTCTTCCCTTCAGCATTCCAGCATGTTATTAGTTTATCCATTTTGTTTACTCCACTGAGAAAAGGACAGTTTACATACGTATGTTCTTTAAAGGGGCCAGATGACGTCTGAGATTGCAATAATGGTAGGCAAAGCTTTTAAGCAGGACAGCGTTCTACTGAAAACAGAAAATCATGAACAACGTCGTAATCACTGGCGCAATTTTAAACAAGATTGCTTTACCTGGTTTTGTTTACTTCCTTGTTAGATAATTTCCCCAGCAGGTTTGTAACAAAAACAAGCAGGGAAAGTAGATTTTCTTGCTGGAAATTTAATAGCATTATGTTCAGTGATGAATAGAGAGAAGTATTTCCCTTATTTTGATCATGACTTGCCCACAGTATGAACTCAGTAAACACGTGTCCAATCGAATTATTATTACAATAGCTTGTTGCTTTTTTTCCACTGAGCAATAACAACTTTCACTTGTATAATGCTTTATAGCTTACAAGGCACATTCTTCATGTATTACCCTTTTAGTCTCACAGCAATTCCAAAAGGCAGATACTAATTTCCTTATTTTACAAATCAGGAAGCAAAGGCCCAGGTAAGTTAGATAATTTGCCCAAGGTCAGAATTGCTCCCCAGGCATTAGTCTGTTAAGAAACAATGACAATTTAGGGGAAAACTGGTCTCTCAGGGGAGGAGGTAGGACAGAATGGTGGAAAGGGGGGGCTTTCAACTCAAACTGCCTAGGTTCAAGTCCTGCCTCTGCCGTGAACTAGCTCTATGACCACGCGCCAGGTACACACATCCTGTGCCTCTGCTTCCTCCTGTGTGGAATGAAAGTAACCGTAGGAGCTACCTCAGAGTACGTCAGTTTGTTAGGGTGACTTGTGAAAAGTGCTCAGTATTTACTGAGCGCCCATCTCAAGGCCTCAGTGAAGAGCCACAGCTAGTTATTATGATTCCTTCTTTCCCTGGAAAAGTACCTTGTCAGGTCGCATCATCCGTTCAATTATCAAATACTATAAATATAGAAGAAGCTGTGAGTGAGGGGCCTAAGTCCCTGGCTCAAACACCAGAAGTCATGGGCATGAGTCCTGGTTTCGCCTTTTATCAGTTATGAGATCATGAGCAAGCTCTCTAATCTTTCCGACAGCCAATTTCTGTGTCTATAAAGTGGGATGATAATTCTAGTCCTATCAGCCTCACAGTGTTGCTGTTTGGATTAAGTCAAGTGAGATCCGAAGGGAAAGTACAACATAGTCTATAAGGTGTGATGCAAATTCATTCATTTATTCATCATCCATTCATTGACTGTTGGCAGCTTGCCTGCCAAGGGCCAGGCACTGTACTAAACAGGGGCAATTCAAACATGAGTCAGGATAGTGGGGGAGACAGACATATGAAATGATAAATGACTATATTTTGATATGAATTCAAACAAGGTATTATTATAATGTGCCTATTACTAAAATAGATGCCGTGGGGGCTGCAAGAGCACTTTAAAAATGTGAATGCACCCTACAATCCTGTTAGAGAGAAAAGACTAATATTCTCTCAATACCCACCTTTAGGAACTTTGCCAGAAATGGCAGGTGAGGACTCCATTGTACCTGTCCTCTTTCTTCAGCATGGAGGAACTAGTAAATGCAAGAGGCCTTTTAGCTATGGTGCCATCAGTTCCGTGACACCGTGTCACTCCTCAGCATTTCCCACCCATGCAGTGGGGGCACCCAGTGTCCCGGGGTTTGCTGTAGTTCCTTTAAGTAGGCACTTACTGAAGACCCACTGTATGCCAGTCATTGCCCGTGACAAACAAAATGGAAAAGATACTTTGCTCAGGTCCTGAGGGGGCTGCCGCTCAGTGGGGCTGACAGACCACAAGCTAATTATTCCAGAATAAGGCACTCATGGTTGAGATTTGGTAAGCGAAGGGCTCAACTTTAAAATGGAGAAAGGCCCCTTAGACCACCTGGAGAGCAGAGAAGGCTTCCAAGAGGAGGTGACACTGATCTTAGTGTTTTTAATTGTAAGAGTTAATTAGTTAGATAGGAGAAAAAAAGAGGGCACTATCACAGAAAAGGCAAAAACACAAACAAAATGTAGAAACTATTTTGAAAGAGCTAACCACTCACCCTAGTAGACTGCTACATTTTCCTCTCAAATGTAAATACTTGGTCTCAAAATATGATCACGCTGTGTCAACTACTTTTCATGTTTTTTTAAATATGGAGCTCTATAAGCATGGCTAATATTCACAATTATCTGTGAAGTATGTTTGATTTCAGAGCTGCCTTTTATTTTCCTGAACCAGAATACCTCGAGAAGGGAATAATTAGTGATCTGCTTTGATTCAATGTCTCCTTTGAAATAGTTCATCTACTTTATTTCTCCAATTAGATAAATAAATTATTCAGAAACCTGATGATGGGATCATGCAAATCTAAACTCAGCTAGAATGTTGGTGATCAAGGTTCATATCTCATTATAGAAGATGTTTGATATACATATTTATTTTCCTAAAGTGGTGATGGCAGAGATTTTAAACAAAGGATGTTCGTACTGTATTAAACATCAGGCTCAAGTCACCTGAGCCCTCACATGTTTGGAGAATCAAATTCCATTTTACCCTGACCCTGATAAGCTGCTGCCCTGGAGAGTCGTTTTGGATTTAGCAGGCTAATGTGGTCCACTGCCTCTTCATCAAAACATACGCTGTCTAAAACATTACTGTGCTGTAATTGTCTTAGATAGAGGCGGGGAAAGAGGAAAGTGGGATTTTATAATATCCTACACAATATAAATTCTGACCCAATAAACGGCTATTTATTAATTGCCTAGTATCAGCCGGAGGTGAGATAGACGCTCATTCAATCATACATCATACTCAATCTTCCCAACCTCACCCGATGAAACTGAAACACAGGGAGACCAGAAGTCTTATTCCAGGTCAGGTAATTAGAGCTTAGTAATGGTTGCTGTGAGAAGTAAATGAGACAAAACATACGTTAAATGCCTAGTATGATGACTAATAGCTAAACAATAATGGCGGCCACAGTTGTCATTAAGAAAATCAGACCCAGTGAACGTCTACAAAATGTATGACATGGAAAATGTGCTACGTGAGAAGATTTCTGGTTGTTGGTCAGGACAGGGCAGGAGCTTAGATGTCCGCTCTGCAGGTATACGCAGCAACCTGGCTCAAGCGCCTTCTTAGGCAGCTGGTGAGGACCGAGAGAGTCAAGGTCCCTTATGCTTCTGGGCCAACAAACCAGAGCATCAAAATTCTTCAGACACTGCCAAAATCTGCAAATTGGCACCCCCATTTAGTTGTACCTGTTAATAGATCCTTAAGGACACATGTCAAGGCTAATTATGGGCAAGAGTTTGGAAATTCAAAAACCAGGATTGCCAACCTGCATAAAACAGCCATCCCAACTGAGCACTTTCATGCAGAAGGAATAGAAATTCAGTGTCCCTTTCCTTTATGTCTTTTGGACAGAGACTGTATTGGATATTCTCTGGCTGTTTGCTTCTGTGTGACAGGTGCCAAATAGAAACACGGACCCGAAGAGGTCAAGGAAAATATTTGCTAAGACATTGCTTCCCCGAAACATTCAGACAACTGCACGTAAAGTGTGTAGCTTAGCCTGCCTAACGTGGATTCTGGAACTCGGAAGGACCTGCTCAGCAGATCTGGGCTTCAGTTCAAGCCAAACTTGACAATGCCTTTGTTCCAATTTCCTTGTCTCTAAACTAAGGCATTAGACAAACGCTGGGAAATATTACCAGGAACCTTAACATGAAAGGATTCTTTACAAAAATAAAAAAAAAAACATGAATGGGGCTCATGCTTATATCTGCTTCTTGCAAAGTCAATGCTAACAGTAGCAGATTAACGACTCTGAAATTCCCGACGCAAACAAACCTGTAAGCCGTCGTTCCCACATTTAAGGCACCACAATGTGAAATACCTTTAAACATCTTGGGAAACTGGTAGAACACACTTTTGGAAATACTGGATTAAATGGTCCCAGAGGTTCCTTCTGCTGCTGGGTCCCATGTTCCTCCAGAGAAGGGTTTCATTTTGCCATATAGATTTTTGGCAGAGACACATCTGTGAGCCTCTCTCTCAATTCCTCTCCCACCCAACGCCTAAGATATCATCACTTTCCATTGCTGGAATTGAACATGGGGAGTGGCAGGTGTCACCGTATGAGAAGCTGTCCTCTATACTTTCCTGCAGCCAACAGGGGTAATATTTTTTCTCAGAAGCCCTCAAAGTAAATGAAAATAGGATTTGTGAAAATAGTCTGGAGTTTCCTCAAAGAATTAAACATGGAACTGCCTCTTGACCCAACAATCCCACCGATATAGTATTTGGATATATTTCTGGGAATATATCCAAAGAAACCCAAAACACTAATTCAAAATAATATATGCAACCCTATGTTCATTGCAGCGTTATTTACAACGGCCGAGATCTGGAAAGAGCCCAAGTGCCATCAGTAGACAAGTAGATAAAAAGCTGTGGTACATCTACACAAATACTACTTGGCTGTAAAAAAAAAAAAGGGAAATCTTATCTTTTGCAACAGAATGAATGTGTGGACCTGGAGATGATTATGCTGAGTGAAATAAGCCAGTCAGAGAAAAGCAAATACCATAGGATCTCACTTATATGTGGAATCTAATGAACAAAATAAACTGATGAACAAAATAGAAACAGAGTCATGGATATGTGGAGCAGACTGACAGCTGTCCGAGGGGAGAATTGAGGAAAAAAAACCCATATATATTCGCACACACACAGAGACAAAGACAACAGTGGGGTGATAGCCAGAGGGAAGGTGGGGTAGGTGGAGGTGGGTGTTTGCTGTGGGTGATGGGCTTATGATGCAGTGTGCAGATGATGTTTTGTTGAATTGCACACTTGAAACCTGTATGGTTCTGTGAACCACTGTCATCCCAATAAATTCAATTAAAATGTTCTTTGGAAGCAGAAATTTCCTGAAACTAGGATCTGAGTTTCTGGACACTTCTTCTCAGTTTATGGAGCCACCTGGCTTTATATTCTTCTCATTGCTGCAAAGACTAGATTATTTCTGAGTCCCCTTCCCACTCCTAAATGACATGACCCCATAGAGACAAGGAAAGAAAAATTTTTGACTTTATCACAAAATCATCAGCTTGTGGCTGATGCATGTAACAAGTCCTGTTTTTATGAAATCCCTATGGCCGGGATGGCTGCCAGGAGCAAATACGCCAGTCCTTTTCCCTGTCCTCCTGAAGCCAGCCTCAACGTTGGGTGACCCTCTTAGGAAACATGTGCTAGCATTGCCATGGCACTTGATGCGCTGGTCAGGCCACACCTTTGTCCCTCTGATTAGAAATAAAATACACGCTCAGAAAATAGTCTGGTTGATGCTTTGGCCCATGGGGATGGCTGATTGAGTGCCCAGATAATCTAAGGAGGGAGGCAGGTACCGAACATTCAAACGATCAGGAAAGATGAAATGCTGACAAGCTGGTTTTCCCTTAAAATCCACTTTCACCCAGTTACACCCACATATGCGTGCGGACACACACACACACTCTAAAAACAGTTCCTTCTCACTGCACAAAGTCCAAACTCTTCTGAATGGCTCCCAGGGCCCTCTCAAGGCTGGCTTCACGAGAGTCCTGGTTTCAACGTGTTCCCCTGACTCTACACTGTCCCACTATACGCTCTGAGAGCTTTGCACCACCGCCATTGTCAGTGCGTTTCAGCTTTGTGCCTTTCAGTTATTATCTCAGCTGCCTTCAGAGCGACCCTATGAGATGCTCCTACCACCATTCCACAGCTGGGGAAATGGAGGAACGAAGAAGTTGAAGGAACGCGCCCTGAGCCACACAGCTAGAGAGACGTACAGCTGAGACTGAAGCCCTGGCCCTCTGTCTCCAGTCTTTACTTTTTGTTGCCAGTTCTTAGAGGCTTTAGTAATCTTGTCCCCTTCTCCAAATCTGACCGGTCCATCAAGGTCAAGTGCAATCCTGCCTCCTTCAGGAAGTACTTTCTTTGGATTGGTTCCCCTGTCACCTTGCCCCTGATTTGTTGCACTCTCTCATTCACACTTCCTCTGTCATGTTGTGTCACACTGATTTGTGTGTGGGTGTGTGTGTGTGTGTGTGCTGGGGGGGGGGCTTCTGATCTGACTGTGGGCCTCCTGAAGTCAGGGATCAGACACATTATTACTTCTATATCTGCTACAACACCTTGCATAGTATTAGTTTCATGGTACATCATGCTCCACAGAAACTTGTTCACAGGTGAGTTCTCTGAGGGCTTAACAAAGGCATTAGACCATTCTCATTCTCCGTCCTCCCATCCCTCAGACAGACACACATGGTCCTGGAAGCCAAGAACCATGAGGAAAGAAATACAAGTGAACAAGAAGGAAATGTGTATCACCCGATGACATGCATGACAGAAACTTAAAAGTTAAGCACTGTTCATGTGAACAACCATGTTTGTGTTGTCATAAAGCCCCTGAGCTGCTGCTTTAAATCTGGCCTCGGATATGAATGGGCAGGGGCCTCGTGCCTTGGAGAGATGTCTCTGCTGTGAATGGGCCAAAGAAAAGGAGGGGGGAGGAGGGGGCAGAAGCCATTATGGCTTTAATGGTTTAATCCGCAGATATATGTTGTCAGCCTGGCCTGTCTCCAGGAGCACTGGGAACTGCCAGCTCCAGCCAACACAAGCACGCGCTAAGTTAATGGGCAGCAGAACAAGACACAGATTGTGTAACCGCCGCTACGTGCAGAGCCCTCATCAGGTTTATGCTCCCTGGGGTCCCACCCTGAAAGCAGTAACTGATACAAGCACCACATGGATGGGTTTATATACACAAACATGGAAGGTCTGCATAAGTGCACGGAAAGGTGCTGAGGTCTGGACTTTGTTTGGCACAGAGCACCAGCTGCAGATGGGTGGATTCCTTCGGGATATGGAAAGGGGCCCCCATCTTGACCAAGTGTAGCTTTTTTCTTACTGTGGCCATGAGACTGGAGGCAGCAAATGGCCGCTTTGAATCCTGAGTGCCTTTGCTGTCTTGGAAGGTTCTCAGTTGGGCTTTCTTCTTTAATGCCTTCAATTATCAAAGTTCAAATGATTATATTCCCAGCACCTCCACCCAATATCCGCAGAAGTTTGGCATTACCTGTACCAATGGGAAAATGATCTGGCAGCAGACTGAGCAGAAGCCTGGCTCTTCAGCACTTTTTCTGATGCAGCCTTTAATTTATCCTGGCCTCCCCTTTCTAACTGCTAGAGAAATAAGAGATTAGTGCAGACGGATGGAAACATTTTTTTTCCACTTCAGCATTTGCTGTCAGAACCAAGTACAAGAAGGTTCTCAGGTGGTGTCTCCGGCAGCATGGAAATTCCCAAGCCCATCTTCAGCTATAATCAACTGGTCCCCAAAGGCTCTCACGGATCAGAGAAGCCGGCCTTTTCCGGGAGCAGCCCCTCGACGTGGCACTTGAAGTTCTATTTGAGGCTCCACGCCTCCTCCCAATTGCACTTTATCTCAGCTGTTTCTGAGCTGTCCTCCACACGATGTATGCTGTGTGTACATCACAGAATGGACACTTGGCAGCCTTAACACGTCCACCTGCCCAAACATGGATATTGCTACTCACTGATGATCTCAGCTCCCGTGAGCCTGCGCTGTGACACTCACCAGACCAGTCGTTTTGGTGGCGTGGCCTGTCTGAACGGATTTACAGTCAAACTGGTAAAATATGAGACTTGCTCAGAAGAATCAGTAGCAAGAGATAAAAGCCCCCCCCCCAAAAAATGGTAGAAAGTAGGTGCAACACAAGTTCAAAGGAACTTAAATGGTTACAGGGGATGGTGAAGACAATAGGGAGGTGATGACATTTGTGGTCGTGAAAAGTAGATACGGCTTTAAAGGTGGGGAGCGAGTTTTCTGGGTGTGGGTAAAGCATCACACTGTGCTCTACCATGATACCAACAGGTAGTGATGGTACAAGATGTCAGGCACTCAGGTGCTGTGCATGCACCGTGTAATTTGATTCTCAAACTTGTGGAGCAGATTTGACTATCTTTATGCAAACTCAGAAGAAATTGAAGATGTCAGAGGGTAAATGACTTGCCTCTAAATTGAACAGCCAATAGAGGATGTCAGCTCTGACCGTCAAGTCTGTACTGTTAATGCCCTAAAAGCGGGATGTTAGAAGCTAGAATATGCTAGAATATGTCTTGTGTGGGTGGTGGTGGTGCTGGAGAGCCCCTGTTTCCGAGCATGGGCGAGGGGGACGGCCCTGAGGACTGACTGCTATGCAGGAATTGCAATGATAAGGAATGGGAGAGGTGGACAGTGGGAGCAAATGATTGAAAACGGCCAACTTTGGAAGGAACCTAAAGAGATTTATGTTAAATTCTCTTAGACACAGAGCAATGAACAATTTGTGAGTGGTGCGGGAAAGGACGCTGGCATACTGTGGTTTTTGACCCCCTGGCTTCCTGGCAAAGAGGTTTTCCTTATTTGTGAAGTTTCCTTCCCATTCCTATTGGTCCATGCTTAGCTCACTCTGCTGCTGGTACCTCCCTCAGATTCATCCAAAGCCCTCTTTGAGCATCTTAATGAAATACTACAGAATTCAGCAGGAATGGCCCAGTTCCAGAAGAGTCTGGTGGGCAGGTGTGAATTTCAGCCCTAGTTAGCATGAAGGGACTCAGGTACTTATGTGTCCCATTATGGGAACAAGAATCCCTTGATGGGGCTCTCCTTCTAGGACATTCAAGGGAAGGTTCATCAGTGAGTGGTTTAAAGTCAAAGCTTTCTATCAAGTTCTTCCTCACTCCTAACTTAGGAGAATGGGAAAACAAGAAAAGCAAGGTGCATTTAGTACCCATTATTTGTCAGTAGCATCCTACCCTCATTTCGTATTTCCACACACATGAGCCACCTGACATAGAAACTATCCTTAACAGACTTGGAAACCATAGCCCAGAACTGTTCACTTGTCCTGGCCACAAAACTCATAGGTGGTACATCTGGTCTCAAAGAGAAGTCCTTCTGACTCCCACCCCCGCATGGCTCTCCCAACTCTACTGAAGCTTTTCTGTGGCTTAAATGAATTGTTTTTGGTAACTGGGGCTTTAATATGCCTACCTGGATAAGATGAGGAATGGCCTCTTAGCTGAGGAAGATGAGTCTACTTCTTTATGAAGCAAGGATCCCAGCTTAAGTCTAACTGGTTCTCACCCTCTAGGTAGGACTCAAGTTAGGCTGGTGGAAAGTGGGGTTGGGGGGTGTCTGATTGCAGAAATCTCTGGGAGCTTCCTGGGAGAGCCCCCAACCTAAGGGAATGAGTCTTGAGAGCCACAGTATTAGGACCAGGGTCAGGGCCAGAGAGGAGAGAGTCATTCTGAGCTTTCACTCAGTCCTATCTCCTATGGCCTCATGTCTGGGACCTGAGTTCCTGAAGCTAGAATAAAGAAATAGTAAAACTCCTGGGGCCTGGGGAGTGTGAGGAAGGCAGTGCTGCCTGGTGGCCAACGGAGGTTAAGTACAGCCAGCAGGAGTTGGGGCACAGGCCTGAGCCTCACAGTGGCCTGAGCAGTTAGTTTGCCAGGCAAGCTTCCAGGTGGACCAGGAGAAACGAGGGGAGAACTGGTCTCTGTCTCCAGGCACTGCAGCCCTAGCAGCAAAGGGGATCCCAGAGGCTGGTGTGGGAGAAGAGGGAGGGCTGGCTTCAAGCACACCTGAGTCATCCTTCTGGGGGAAACAGTTACACAGGGGTGGTGCGTAGGGAGAGGGGAACCATAAGTCACACTGAATTATACCACAAGGAGTATACTCAGATGAAAAAAGAAAGCTTCTCTTCCCCCTGCTGGCCCTGTAACAAACATTTATTGAGTGCCAGCTATGAGCCGGGCATAGACTAGTTTCTAGGGATGCTGAAAGGACTATAGGGGGATCCCTGTCAGTGAGTGTATTCCATGGGTGGGGTGGGGGTGGTGAACAGAGAACTAATTAGCAATTCCAACACAGAAGAGTACATGGTGATGGGGGCCCTTCATCATCTCAGTGTCCACCCCTCTCAGAGTTGAAGCCACTCCCCTGGCCTTTGGGCAGATCTTTCTGGTGACCAGAGGGAAGGAGGTTCCAAACCTGGAGGAACAGGGGCTGTGGTCTCACGCGGTGAGAGGCAATGGACTTCTCCACAGAAGCAACTGCCAGTCAGACCTTTCACACGCATGTCACTGAGCCATCCCTGAAGACAGCTGTCTGGGCCAGCGGGACTGATGCAGGGCCCTCATGTACTGCAGCAATTTTCATGCCTCTTGAGCACCAGTGAAGAGCCATTTCACACCACGCATCTGCAGTGTTTGGCCTCACATCTTTTGGTTTCTGCCCCACCCTTGCTTCCCAGTTTAGTTTCTCAGCACCCGGCCACAGACCATCCTAATAACAGTGCGGTAATGGCATAGGACCACGCTCTTCTCAGTACCTTGCTTCTCTCACCACCTAGTGTGCGTCTTGAGGGCCATCTGCGGTTGGGGCACAGAACCAAATCAGAGTTAGTGATGACGTTTGCCCACTGGGCTTACACTCTGCATCCCAGCACTAAGGAAATGCCTAGGGTATAATTAATTACAAGGAGCCAAGAGAGTCTTACAGTGGATAAACTTAATACAGCTAAGCAAAAGAAGGAACTAGCCCCACATGAAGTCATTTTGTCTCCTTGTAAAACAAGACAATTCAATAAACCTGACATCACAGGGAATGCGTCCACTGGAGAGGGCAGAAGTTGCTTTCACAGTGATGGAGCTATTAGCATGCAGAGAGCTGCATCTTGGTTTCTTTATTGGCAGGCATTGATTTGTTCCCACCACCAAAACACTAATTTTGCCACCCTCCACTCCTACTCAAAACCTCACCAATAGTCCACCCTATCTCACACTCTGTCCCTCTCCAAATAGGGGAGGCGCCCATTCCCTACCTATATTTTAGCATTCACTATATTTGTCTTAGTTTTGCACCACAGACTGGGTGTCTTAAACAGCAGAAATTTACTGTGTCACAGTTCTGGAGGCTAGAAGTCTGATATCCGGGTGTCACAGGGTTGGTTCAGAGAAACATCAGTATGTGGTTGCTAATTGTGTGCTCCTTAGGGGAGCTGTGAAGTCAGGGTCTGCTACAGGCCTCTGTCCTTGGCTTGTGGAAGGCCATCTTCCCTGTGTTTTCGCATTGTCTTCCTTCTGTGTTATCTGTGCCCAATTCTCTTCTTACAAGGACACCAGGCATGCTGGGTTAGAGGCCACACTGATTACCTCTTTACAGACCCTGCATCCAAATAAGTCCTCATTTTGAGGGACTGGGGATTAACATTTCCACATACGGACTTTGGGGGCACACAGTTCAGCCCACAGCAATATTCTGTAGAGGGAGCTTTCTAATCGGTTTCTAGAAGACGAGTCTTATGTCCGCAGACAGTTCGCAAATCCCACCAATGTCAGCCATTTTTATGTTCACAAAGCTTAATCTTTAAATGTTCAAAAATTGTAAGCTCCATGAAAGAAGGGATTGTGCCCGTCTTACAACCGTTTCCTCCTAGAACAATATCTGCCACGTGGCAGAAATGTATTAAATACTAGATAAATGCATAAATGATAAAGTTCCACATTGGGATTACATCCCTCTGACCTTCCAGGGACCCACTTTGTCTTTAGAGAACAACCTGATCTTGGCTTTCCCTGAGGGAGAGGACAGTTCTGTATTTTCCATAAACCTGATATGTTCTAAATATGTTGCATTAGCCACCGACGTAAACACATGGTAGCAATCCATCAGGAAGTCAAAAATATTCTTTGAGTGTGAATGACTAGAATTCTGATGATAGGTTTCAGCCAAGGAAGTCAGTCAGTCCAGCTCAGCACCAGTTTTCAGTAGGTCAAAGCCAATCCGAACACTTGGGACTGAGGTCTGTGCTCTAAACTGCCATGGTTTCTTCAAGGCCATTCATGCCATATCATATACCTTGAAAATCTTTCACTTGCTCTCTGTCACCTCAGCAGAATTATCTTGGAAACATCCTAAAGCCATGCATTACACAAAATGATTTACCATAGGTTCAGCCTGGGACATCTACCTATCTTCTACAGATAAGGATATGGATTCTAATCAGTAGCAGGACCTGAAGTTAGGAATCTCTCAAGACCCATTATTACCTAAGGTCCTTGCCACTTGAGTAACTATATCTTGAGTAGACTTTTAAACAGTATGACATATAATTATTGGTATATATGCATGCATACGTACTTATGCATGGACAGATGTAGCTGTGTTTCTGTGCATGTTTGTAAACACATATTTTAATGTATTACATGTTCTTTTGAGTATCAACTTCATCACCCCACCCCCCAAAAGTACCAATCAAGAGAGACAAGTACACTGGGATCAGCACCAACGAAATGTGACACCATCGCATGGAGCCAGGAGAGGCAGAGGCAGATACTGCAAGAAGTGCCTGCACCCTGGTTATGTCGATCCCTCGGACGTGCTCCCCTCTCCCTCCAAAATGACTGATGGGCCTGTAATTTGTTGTCGCGGCTGTTTTGGCACACATTTGCAGAAACAAACTCATTCACGGTTCCCCTGCTGATAGCCCAACCACCCGAGTGCCATAGGAAACAGACTTTGGCATTTTAGCTGCTCACAGACTAGGTCATCCATAAACGTTTAATTTTCTAAAAATATTCAGTGAGGTGCTTTTCCTGAATGAGATGGTTTCTGGCTCATCAACGTATTTATGCGAGTAAATAGAAGTAGGATCGGTAAGTCAGGAATCTAATCAGCTATCATCCAGTCCATCTGGTTTAATTAGAGAGCCCAGCAGCTCGCAGGCACCTTTTAGTAAAAGGCTTCAGAACCGGCTCCCTAAAAGGCGGGGGTGCTTGTGAATGTGGTTTCAGATGCTTGTCATGTTCCCTGCCTCCACACAGTCCCTTATCAAATTCCCATCACGGAACAACTTGAGACACATCACTGCATGCCTCTAAAGGGCATGCAAATGGAAGCAAATGTGGCATAGGGGAACACCGCTGAACATCACACCCAGTGCCTCAATTCATTTGGTAAGTATCAATTAAGTAAGCATGCATTGGTGCCTACTCTATGCCAGGGAGTTTGTGAATGAGACTTGGACCAGCTGTGGTGGGGGTGACACGGGTAAACAGATCATTTCTAAACCCTGAGGTGTGCAATAAGATAGTGAGGTGACCTCAGGGAAGGGACCTGGAAAAGGTCTGACTGGACTGGAATAATTGGGAGCATGTATGGACAGAAGGAAAATGAGAAAGGTTGTAGGCCAATGGTTCTTAAACAAGTATGAACCAAAACCAGTTGGAGGATGTGTTCAAATACAGATCGCTGGGCCCTACCCTCAGGTTTTCTGATTCAGGGGGTCTGGGGTGAGGCCTGAGAATCTGCATTTCCAACAAGTTTCCCACTGGTTCTAATTCTGCTGGTTCAGCGACTATGTCTGCAGAATAGGCCAAGAGTCTCAGCACAGGCTCACACTGGGATCACCTGGGAATTTCAAGAGCTACTAAAACCCCAGGTCTCCTCCCTAGAGATTCTGTTTTAATCGGTTTGGTGTGCAAACTGGACATCAGGGACTTTATGTTTGTATTTTAAGGATTTCAAACTGGCAGAAAAGTTGCAATTACAGTATAAATAAAGTGTGTGTGGTTTTGCTTTTTTATTTTTTTACTGAACCATTACTCTGTCGTGTGCATTTTGTTCCAAACAAGAACATTCCCTTACATAACTATAATACAACCATCAAAATCAGGAAATCCACACTGATGCAGTACACATTCACACATTCAACTTTTGCCAAATGTTCGATGTTTTTTATGGCAAAAGGATCTAGGTCAGAATTTCAGGTTGGCTTTAGTTGTGTCTCTTTAGTCACCTTTACTCTGGAACTACTTCCTCGGTCTTCCTGTAACGTTCATGACATTGACATTATTGAAGATTACAAGCCAGTTATTTTGTAGAAATGTCACTTGGTTTTGGTTTGTCTGATGTCTCTTCAAGATGAGATTCAGGCTCTGTATCTTTGACAGGGCTATCACTGAGGTGACATGGTGCCTTCTTTTGTAACCTATGATGCAGCACATGGTTTCTACTTGTCCCATTACTGATGATGTTCACTTTGGTCACTCGATTAAGGTGGTGACTGTTTAGCACCAAACTTTCAATTTATCCATTAGGTAGTTTATATCGGCATGAACTCCTGATTTCTAGTTTTGTTCAGAAGGTCATAATCTGTAACTATCATTACTTGTTTGAGGCCAGTGGGAGCCATTCAATCTGGCTCTACCTCCTGGTTTTGCTAAAGCTTCTAATGCTCAACCCAGGTAAAAAAACTATTTCTGTAGGTAGAGCAAAGCATCATATGTGGAGGATTGGAGTCAATGAGCAGAAGCCTCAGGGAACTGCAAGGTTTTCAGTAGGGCTGGTGGGCAGGATGAGGGTAGGAAGAGATTCAGTCTGCAGAGCTCACGTGAGCCCACATGACCTCATCATCATTATCTCCAACAGTGGGGTCCTAGCCCTCCATGTATATACTATACCGTAACCCCACATACCAAGGAAGTGCTGCTAAGAACATGAACTTCACACCAAGGGGGTTTGAGTTCCTGCTCTGACACTTCCTAGCTGTGCAACTTATTATGGCCTGAGCATGTTACTTGTTATGGACTGAATGTTTGTGTCCATCCAGAATTTCTCTGTTGAAGCTTTACCCCCAAGTGTGGCTGTAGTTAGACATGAGATCTCTAAGGAAGTAAAATCAAATGTGGTTCTAAGTGTAACACCTGATTCTAGAGCATAGTGCTCTTATAGGAAGAGATACCGGAGCTTTTCAATCCCCAGTTTGCATGTACAAAGAAGAGGTCACCGTGGGCACACAGTAGCATGTCTGCCATCTACAAGTGAAAATAAGAGTCCTCTGAATGAAACCTACTCAGCTGGCACCTCAAACTTGGACTTTCTGGCCTCCAGAACTGTGAAAAAAATAAATTTCTGTAGTTTAAGTTAGTCTATGGTATTTTGTGATGGTAGCTCTAGCAAACTAAGATGTTGCTGACATGATCTAAGTCTGTTTTCCATCTGTCAAATGGATATTCTTAGTCCTACTTTATGGAGGTCCGGTGAGGTTTAAGTGAGAAGAAAACGTAAAGTACTTACCATGACACTAGCCCTTAGTAAATGCTTAATGAGTGCCAGCTATTTCTGTCACTTGTCCTCAAACACACCCTGTATATTCTCACTTTTCTGCTTTGACTCATAATCAATTCAGTCCCACAAACACTATTTGAGCAAGTCCCTACTGTGTGCCAGGGTGGTGTCCAGGCCCTGAGGATACAGAGCTCAACTGCTCCGAGTCCAAAGCCAGGAGTGAGAATACTGCCCACTGCTGGTCAACTTTAGAAATTATTTCAAATCTCGTTTGTAGTACAGGGACTGATTAATGAGAGGAAATAGAAACGTGGTTTGGAACCTGTTTTGCAGGGTCGGGCTGCTGAGAAAATGACTAAAACACAGGATTAGATCCAACATCCTCCATACTCTCCCTTGGTTTTATTGCATTCATATGGCATCAAAGTCTTCTCCCAGATTACTAGTAACTGGCTGAGGTCCTCCAAACTAATAGAGGTCTTTTGCCTTGGTCTTAACTTTAAACAGATATTTTTCCCTCCCCATGGTTTGAGGGACCAGATGAACCCATGTAAAGTGAAGGCAACTTTACAATAATTAAGGAAAAATGGACAGGCCCTGCCATGCTCCACTGACATTCAGGCAGGAGGTCCAAACAACTCCTGAGCCCCGTGCAATTGGGACAAAGCAAGGGTCCAACTGACTCATGTTGGAAAAAACGTGGCTGTAACTTTATACCTCCTTTGGGGGTATAAACAGAGGAGTAACTTCTTTTATGACAATGAAATTAGGAGGAGGTAGTCAAAATAAGTTTGATAAGATAAAATCTGAGGAGCCAAAATATCCCCAACATTCCTTTTGAAGCATGAAAGGAACATCATTTGGTACAGGAACTAGCTTTGGCTTGGATATTTTCACAGGAGGCCCCTCCTCTGGTCTTCCCTAACACTCCACTTGTGTCTTCCTTCCTGTTTTCCTGATTTCCTTTCAGATTTAGTTTTTGAGTATGTCCCCTACTAGACAGTGAGTTCCCCAGGGTGTCGTGAGAAGCAGGTACACCCTCACCCCTCCTGTTTTGGTGTGCCCCTAACTGTGATGACAGGCTGGACACACAGAGGACACAGCAGATGTCCAACATTCCGCCTGGATTCAGACACACTGTGCCTTTCACTTTCTGCCAGGAACACCCACACTGTATGCTTGTCCTTCATACCTTTGTGATTCTTTTCCTCATTTCGCTGCAACCCTTGCATTTTTCTCTCCATTTTATCATTCTTGACCTTAAAACTAGCCTTTCTATTTATAGCTACTGAGCTCCCTCTTCTTCTTCCTTAAAACATTTCTGCAAACCTCTTAAAGCTTTTCCACAAATATGAATGGTAGTTTAAAAACCTTGAGGGGGTCTTTGCCATGGACTCACGTTCTCCTTCCTTGTAGCCAGTAAGAATTTAAAGGAGACAGTGTGTTCCTTCAGTTCTGATACAGGATTTGCTTGTACTGGGCCAGCAAGAGCAGCACATGGAGCTTCTGACACTGCCCCTCCCACCACAGGCCAGCCTGGGCAGTCGTTTTCAAACTGGGTCCCCTGGAATTTGAAGCTTCGTGAGGAGTACCCTCTAGAGCAGGGGTGTCAAACTTATTTTCACCGGGAGCCACATCAGCCTCGTGGTTACCTTCAAAGGGCCAAAATAACTTTATAATTTAATGTATAAATGTATCTACCCCTTAACTATTAAGGAGTTGAAATTACATTCGGTCCTTTGAAGGCAACCGCGAGGCTGATACGGCCCCCAGCGAAAATGAGTTTGACACCCCTGCTCTAGGCCAGCCAAAGAGGCAAAGGAGAAGGGCAGGAAAGCAGAGTAGACAAGGGTCATGCCCCCATTCATGCTTCAGACACAGAAGCCCTGCTTTTAGCTGCCTTACAAATTTGACTTCTCTAAAAGACCCCAGCAGAAACAGAAATGGTTCCACCGCTAAAATATTTTGTGAACCACTGGGCTAGTGGGAAAACATGTTGCCAGTCAGACTGGCGGCAAACTTTCGCTTTCAGGGTAGATCAGATGTGCATGTTGGAAAGAGCCAAAGGCCACTTGGAGCCAAGACTGGTGAAAAGATATGTGAGCACAGGGAATCATGCCACTGGAAGGTAGAGCAAGAACATAATAAGAAGTAGACTGTGGCGGTGCCTGAAAAACAGCGTGTGCGTATGCAGCTCATGAAGTGTTCCCAGGAGAAAGTGGGAACCCCAACCGAGCACTTGTGACATTGTTGGAATAGGGGCACCAACTGACCTTATAAAGTGCTGGCACTGAAGCCTGGAATTCATTCATATGCATAAATTCTCCTGTTGGTTCTGAGTAATGCTGTGCGGGTGTGTTCAGTCTCACGGCTTTAAAAGCAAAGTCTAGAATTTCTCTAGTTAGCCTTGAGGACAAAATGCCTCACAGTGTTTAGTCTGGATTCAAATGCTCCTCCAATATTTACTGATTGTGTGACTCTAGAAAAGCCATTTAATCTCTCTAAACTCAGTTTCCTCATCTGTAAATATGGGAATAACATTACTTAACTTGTAAGGTTTTTTTGAGGGGGAGATTTAAAAATGGTAACGTATGTTCATCGCTCAGCATAGAGCCTGGCACAGAGTATGTTCTCTTTACACACACACACACACACACACACACACACACACACACCTATCTATATCTATCTATCTATCTATCTATCTATCTATCTATCTATCTATCTACCTACCTATCTATCTATCTAAATTGTCCTCTGACCTGAGGATTCTCCAACATATCTGATAAACATTCACTCAAGAATCCCCATCTCTCTTCAGATAATAAATGAGGTGTTGCTTTAATTGATTAAGAAGCATCAGAAACAGAGGCAGCTTTGCCAAATCATCCATGACTCACGGGAAGTCTGGGATTAGCATGAAAAGTGGAGGCAGTTTGGGCAGCTGGGCAATGGGGGGACACGAATTAAGCCCTGTGTGTCCCAGTGGGTAGAGACATCAAAAACTATGTCGGGGCAGTCCTGGTCTGTGGTCGATGCCCAATCACAGGTTCACTGAATGTCAGAGTGAGATCTATGAGAACCTTCCCCCTTCCAGTCCCCACGCAGTGAGATCCAGAAAAGTTAGTTACTTGCCTGGGTGTACACCGCTTGTTGGTGGAGGAGCAGGAGTAACCCTTCCACCTTCAGTTTCGGGGACCACTGACCTCTCCCTGCTTCCTGCCGAATTTTACTTGAAGCTGTCTTCTTCTGGCTTACAGGGCCTGCGAGGGACAGGGACGAGCAGGGGTGGCTGGGCAGCCTTAGCCCCATGCTCTGAAAATGCTCTGACTTTTCAAGTCTGTAGCCTCAGAGCGTAGCCTGCGGTCTTCCTGTCTCCCCTACTAAAAATGTTCACTCTGAAACTTGTCACAGCAGTGACCTCTGACAGCCTGGCATATCCCAGCTGTTAACATTATTCTGCTTACAACAGAAGTTGCCCTCAAGACCCTTGCAGCCAGGCCTGGGGAGGAGGTGACACCATCAGGGCTGGGTGTCACAAATGAAAAGAACAGTGGCCTTGGCTCTGAGCGCCTGGGAACTGCCAGCAGCTTGCTCTGGCTTCCTGCAATCACCCCCTTCTGCCACTGTGGGTTGGAGACCTGAGTCGCTGCCTCTGCAATGGCCGGTGACACTCCTCTGCATGGGATCTCTATCAGCAATTAGCTAATAGAGGGTCATTTTACACAGGGACTTATTTTTAGAAATCCATCCCTGAGTTGCAGGATATTGCATTTCAAACTTTGTTTAATCGATTTCACTTAGCTAACATGCTGCTCCTTGAGCCCTGGGGTAATAAATTGCCCAGATGAAGACCCCTTTGGAGAGAGTCTGTGGATGACTTGGGAGGACCTCTGGGCCCAGCCTCCACCCCGGTCCCATGGACACTGCCCAGCTATGGGAGCATCGATTCCCCATTAGTCACCCTGAAGCCTCCAATGAACGTGGGTTATTTCACATCCTTCCAGGCTATTCCGGGAGGTATGGTAGAGGTATAGAGACTTCACCAGCACCCTCTGCCAGCACATTTTAATCAAATTGTTTCACCTCTGGCTCCTTGGGGAAAGTCTCTGCCTCAGTCACCTCTTCCCTGTACTGTCTCCAGGTGACTGTGGCACAGAGTGCTGTGCCTTGCTAAGGAACGTATTGTTACCCTCTTGGGCAGCCTGCATGTTATTGACTCTGTGTTTTACCTCTGTGGCTCCTGAGTTATCAGGACCCTTAAGAAGCAAAACATGGGAGAAACATGTTCTGGGACTTCAGCCCCCCAAAGAGCTTATTCATTCCACACTCACTGGGTCTCTTGTGTGCCCCAGGCTCTGTGCAAGGGAATGAGTAGGATGAGATCCAAACAAGGCCCCCAAGGCCTACAGACTAGTGGCAGCACTGTGTGGCTTACACACCAGGGTGTGGTCTCAGCAGAGGACAGCCTCCACTCCTAGCCTAGGGGTGAGGGGGCCAGGGCATTGGACACATTTTCCTGAGGGAGCGCCCCACCCCGAGCTAGTTTGAGATTTTCCAGGATTCAGCCAGTGGAGAAGTGGGAGGCAGCAGTCCTAGGCATTGGGAAGAGAATGAGGAAAGGCTGGCAGCTCCAGGGAAGGAAAAGCAGGGTTGTCTGGCTGGGCTTTGTGAACAAGTGTGGGAGAATGCAGCCAGAAAAGTGGGCCTGGGCCAGGCTGCAGAGGACCTGGAATCCATGGGGGGAGTGAAGGGAGGTGGGGGGACACACACCCAGACACCGGGATTTCAACAAGGGGAAAAGCACAATGACATCACTGTGGGGAGAGTGAAAGGAAGAGGGGGACAGGGCAGGATGAGTGCAGATGTCCTGTAGATGCCCCTTGGAGGCTGCTACAGTGATCTGGGCAGGGGGCAGAGAGGCCTAAACAATCCCAATTTCTCACGGCACAGAGTGCAAAGACAGGCGGATGCTAAAAAGTGAGGTCTGAAAAGACACAGCAGGCAAACCGAGTGCTGGATTCCTGTTGCTAAGTTGCCCAGGCCTGCCAAGTCGCTTCCCAGGCTCTCTGAGTCCCACCACCTTCACGACGTCTTCCTGGGTTTGTCAAACAGGTTTTTACAGACAGCCTTTCCAGAAGGAGCCCATTTCCAGTTCGCCAAACTCAGGAGACATTAGGAAAAGCTGACCCCAGAACTCATTAGGAAAAGCATGGAGATAAACATGGGGGATCATATTCTGGAGATGTTCACCTTTTGAGCGTGCGGAATCTGGGCCACTTTTAATGAAATCACCTCCCCATGTAAGCCAAGCTGATCTCTGTCACTACTCACCTCAAAAGTAGGGGTGATGACGCATACGACTGAGGACTCAGGATCGAAACAGTTAAATGCATGTAAAATAACTGATGCAGTGCCAGGTGGGGCATAGAAAATGTGACACCTCTAACATAGTTCTACAGTTCTCACATGGCTGGCATGTGGCCCTTCTTACTTTGCTGCGGCCTCTAAGAAACACCCCCCTTCCCCCGCCCCCCGTCAGTTTCAACTCTCAGGTAAGAGTTAGGATCTGCAATCTGTGAGGTTTTCTGGGATGGGAGGGTTCCTTTCTGAGGGTCTCAGATCCCACAACACCCATCCACCTCTTCTCCCCACCCAACAGCAGGGGCTGGCATGGATGGTGAGATGAGCCTTGAGCAATTAACCCACATCCCATCCCAGGGAGACAGACGCAGACCGCCATTACCAATGAGCTTGGTGAGCAGCAGCTCTAGCATGTGGGCTGGGCCAGGTGAGGGATTGATGGTGACAGAAAGGACATTAGAACCTCAGCTACCTGAGCCTGCAGCACAGCACACATCCCTGTGGAACTCAAGGGGTCCCTTGGGATTACCTTCCCAACACTTTGGCACATTTCTTTCCTTTTAAGAGCTCCTCCTCCAACATCCTCAGTAAAACAGAAGCCGAATAGATGGGGAACAATTTCTTGTCCAGAAGAGGGATGTTAAGTGGAAAAATCTTGACCATTTCTGAGGCTCAGTTTCCTCACTGATAAAATGAAGGAGTCAGTTTAAATCACTTCTGTGTCTTCAGGAAAACACAGATCAGCACAGAGCGCACTGGTGATCGATTACTTTGACACCCCACCCATTCTGCTGGTGTCTGGACTTCCCAGGCCCCGCCAGCACTTGCCAGTGTTCGCCACATTGACCTGATCCCGTGGATGCTCTCTTTCACACACAGCAGCTGATAATGGAGAGTCGAGTGTTAGCGAAGCAGCCCAGGCCAATCCCAAAGCCCTTGCTTAGATGCAGAACAAGAAAGGCAGTGAGCATCTCGGGAGGAGACCCTGGACAGAAACACTGAAATTGTTGGAGAAGCCCCACCCTTGCTGCCTCCACTGAAATGCTGGCCCCAGTGAGCTGGGGTTCAGGGGGCTCCCCCCACTGCCATCTGCAGCAGCAGCTCAGCTGTCACCTTTGAAGCGGTCCTCCCTCCCTTCCACAGGTATTTTTTAAGTGTCCAGCCATGAGTCTGGGCCTGCATGTACATGTTACCTTTGTTTAGGTGGCCAGATGTCCTGGGTTGCCCGGGACAACCTGATTTATGCTTGTTGTGCCAGCATCTCATATGGTTAGTGCCCACTTTCACACTCAAAAGTGTCCCAATTGGACAATAAATAATGTGGTTACCTAGGCTCTACCAAGTTGTTTTCAAAATTGGTTAGAGGGAAGAAAAAAACCTAGAAAGCTAAGAATGATGAAATTGTAAGATTACTTTTCCAAGATCACAAAGACTGTTTTGCCCACAGAAGCTATTTAGTTTGAGGTCTAGGTGGGGAGGGGATAGTAAATGCAATTTAGTGTTGTGATTGTATAAGAAAGAATTGTATTCTGTAGCTTTTTAAAAAAACAGATGTTAGTTGTCAGCTTAACAAAGCACTCTGTATTTAACAATAAAATATTGTGTTAAAACCAAATAAATCATGTTTATTCATACTTGCTTTTAAATATTTTTATAAAAATAAAGGGTTTTTTTGAGATTATATTCACATAACATAAAATTTACTATTTTAACCATTTTAAAGTATATAATTCTGTAATTTTTAGTATTTCAGGTTTTTTTTTTTTATCCTCACCTGAGGATAAATTTATTTGA